>JAQFYC010007279.1:0-10731 GCA_034694165.1 Tomocerus mixtus
CAATTAATTATTTTATTATATTTTGGGCTCCAAGGGGAAATCAATTTATATAAAATGAAAATAAAAATGAAGTAAAACTGTTTGCGAAAAATCAAGAGCCTTGCTGCTCGTTCGCCTTGTTCTTCCGTACTGCCTGTTCACACGCAGCTCTGCTTGCTGCTGGCTTTTGTTTTGAATTAGAAGGTGGAGATTCCTTTCCCGCGACATACCTTATTAAATTGGTTTCTTATGTGATTCTTTCTTAGAAGCTATTAATCACCGAATGGTAAATTGGTTCTCAGACAATAAGTACTTGTAAAGTTCTACTGAATTTTACTTTTTGTTGAATGAACCTATTTTCTAAGATTTACTACTGCTATAAAAGGTATAAAATAATAGTACATTGCAATGCAACACCTTAATAATATACTAATGCTAATAAATCAAATACACCTTTTAGTAGAATTGACTACTACATTGATAGCCTCATACAATACTAAATTATGACACTTAAGTTAAAATAGCAATTGAATCTCAGTAAACAATTCGAATTAGAGAAGACCGACAGTATAGGTATATGCATAGTATACAATATGCATAGAGTTTATATAGCTTATAGAAAAAGAAAGAGAATTGTGGACTTGCCAGAAGATAGAATGAACTGATCTTCCCATTCTTGATTTGTAGTACCTAATTTTCCGCTTTTTGTCCTCTTCATTCATATCTCTGACTTTTTACGAGAGAAAGTAACTACGAGCAGAATAAGTGGGAGGAACACTGCTATTAAAAACATACTAGCCCTTCTCCACAGTATGTATACTTATGTGGACTCACTGATATATTGTAGTCTCTACTCTCCAGTCCGTATTTATATCTATGCGCACTAAAATAACAACGTAAAAATACAGCTTGTGCTTATTCTTCCTCCTAAGTTGAGTCGAGGTTAAGTACTATACGATTTTATTATTGTTTTATATCTAGCATATGTATATCCATGTGTATCCACACACTATTCTTGGATAATATCATGTCTACTACTATTATGCATTTAAAGATTGACTTCGGTACGACGAGATAGTACGGTTGCGTACGTTGCGTTGTCTAAAATATATTATAAGTAGTTGCATACACACTTACCTGAATATGCTTGAGTGATACCTCATTACGCCTACTTTTATTGTTATAGAAAAGTACATCATAGTGCCTACAATTTTACATATTTTCTGTATTTGGCTAGCACGTTTCATAATGCTGCGTATGATTCTGTGTCCCTTAGGATATACTGTCTATAGGATGTACTGCCCGGCAGGACCTAACGTCCTATTACCATATATTTATAAGTTTAGTGAACATGCATCTCATGCTTGTGCAATAATACTTTTATATTATTATAATTATTATATTTTTATTAGTAGATATTCGTAGGCTAATCATGATCAAATGAATGTGATCAATATACTTACCAAATATACAACAGTTAAAGTGTACAATACTTGAGTATAATAAATATCTGTAACTGTAACTGTATACATATATACTTACAGCGTAAATTATTTTGTTTTGTAGTATTACGGATATACGGGTAGCTCAAGTGAGACTGTGAGACAGAAACTGATGTTGCCTATCCCGGCGTTTTAAACAGAATTGTTGAGAATTTAATTAAATTCCACCAAATTATTTCCAACAACTAACTTTTAAGACAGTAGACTAGTACTCAGTATTCTCCTACTGTCAAATTTGCGTATTAATAATGCTTTCCCAACAAAATCATATTGATAACATTGTGAGACAGACTCACATATTTTGTGTGTTGGGCATCATTACACATTACACTGAAGCCAGACAGGTAAAACTTCTACAAAACCGGAATACTCCTAATTGGATTCTAGAAATATAATTTAGAAGTAACGAATGAAAGCCTACAGTAGGATATTCCAAGTATGAATTGATCATGAGTGAGTCCTATTCAAGAGCTGCCACTACGTACGCGTTAGAGAAACGAGGCAAACTACTTCAATAATACGCAAAACGTCATTTTGATTGAAATGAAACTTAGGCTGAACAAATATTGCAAATATCATTTCGGTAACTTTTTACCCATTTCTACGAAGGAATAAAGTTTGATGTCCTCATCCTGGAACTTCTGAATATTCCAGACAAGGCAAGGCCTTGGAGATATACTAGCGTAGTAGAGAGCAAGATTAGATTATTTAGCACAAGCAAGCTATGCAGGCATACTCAATGAATGTGCAAATAATATTTCCCTTGCAATTATGTGTTGCAGTAGACTTTATCATTAATCGCACACGTAAATGCCTAAAAGCATCGTATTAAATAGAATAGAAATACAACTACTACATGACGATATCATTTATAAGTATGGGCCATAATCGTAAAAATCACAATATGATACATTTGCACAAATCGGTTGGTTTGGTTAGGTACTGTATTTATATAGTATAAGTAAGTTGCCACATGTAGGTTATTGTTATTATAGGTATGAATAGCAGACGATTAGGATTGTTATCTTAAGTAAAGGAACTGACACTGCGTTTGAGTAAGGAAATGTAATTTGATGTAATAGAATGTAATACAATAATGTAGTAGTGTAATGTAGCCAATGTAAAAAATATGGATGCTATACTCGAACTCTTATGTATTTGGTATAGCCTGCTTGTTCTGGTATCTGTTGAGTAAGGAGGATTGAAATATCTAAATGACCTGGCCCGGACCTGGGTAACAACGTGAAAAAACTCATAACAATTTCCTTTGTGAGAAATTCCTCGCTGGGATCTCCAGATATTTCTTTATGTGGCCAAATCGCTCTATGAAATTGACGAAAATGATTTCTTGTTAAAGTAGATAGTGCATTCCATTAGGGGATCATATAAAAAGTAGACAGGCCATCCTGATCTCACTAGTGTCTTTAGTAGTACTTTGTTATGATAGGTCGGGCTAAGTAACTCAGACCAGGACCACACCACCACCACCAGAACTAGAGCGGCATAAGTATAATAGAGGAAAGCAGCTCTTCTGAGCTCTCTTCCTTCTCTGGGCCAATACATACATTTCTCAAGTAGGTACCTCAACCACCAATTCCAATGATGTGCATATAAGTTATATAGCCTACCGTAAAATAAGGAATAGCTGCCCCTTTCCGGAATGACTTTCTCCAGATGGAGTATCTCTTTAATGAAACTTTTATAAGTTATAAGTTAGTATTTGAATTCAATTTTACTTCCCCCACAGTAGCCACGTGGGGCAATATTTTGAAACCACACCATGCATTGGATCCCCAGACTACCTTTAAGAACACTTCATAATTTTAAGATAAAGGCCGCTTGTGTAACTGAGAAATCAAACTCCAATGGGACGCCAATTTATGGCAAAGGTTGTACATCGGTGGATGAAGATTACACAGAGGGGTTCTACGGTAACCGATGCTACTGCTTTGAGGAGGGCTGTACACCAGATTTAAATAAGATTGGAGTTGTAGGAGCCAAATCAAGTGAAGTTAAAAATGCAAATAGCGGGCAAATGAAAGTACTGCCTTCTGTTGCACTTGTCACACCATTGATTCTTTCGTCAATCCGTCTCCTTCCAGCAATGCTTTAATGTCAACAATAATCTTCAAAATAATTATCGTTTCTTCAAACTAGTCATACTAAATACTGAATGAACTCTTGTGAAATGTCATTGTAGGGCCATTGTAGAAAACAGAAAATTTCATAATTTTCTGACTGCGAATTATGACTAACTATGGTCAAATGTAAAACAAAAAGCTTATGTGCCTTCCTATGTTAAAATTAGTTTGGCAAATCCCATCCGCAGATGGAGATTTGTCGATTTCAGACCAGGCCAGGACAACGCAAACTACAACTTTAAACCTTATTATTCTTAATAAAACTTACTGAAACAGTGAACGTTTAATTATCTAGTGTAACCGTTAAAATAAGATACTTTGACAAATATATTATGTGATCCAATGGCAAATCTAATGATTACTACTTATAGTATAGTAAGTAAATATTGCAAAAAGATTTCATACGAAATATGTCTTCGTCCGTCGGTCACTTTGAAATAGTAATTATCGACTTATTTCTTACCAAAAGACACTAAAAGTATCCGCAAATTCCAAAGGAACTATTTCGAATTCTACGGTATATTATATTCGCCCACTCTCAGAAGAAATGTTCATGTAAGTAAGCTTAGCACTGTAGCATAGAGTCACAGTAGTCTAGTACTAGTCTGACTCAGTAAATAAGTATGTAAGTATTATCTCCGTAGAGGAAAGTAACGTTTGTGGTAAGTCTTCTAAAGAGTTTCCCCATAAAGAAGTCCATTTGAGAAAATCATCGGATTTTATGGCTGAGCGCCCCTTTTGCCCTAACCGCTATGTTACTACTACATACCTTACACTATGCACATTAGAGAAGAGACTTTATCTCATTTAAGTTTACTCATGTACTTCTACTGCAAACAAACTACTTTGCTGTATTTAACTTTAGTGGCCAGGCCAGAACAACTGTCTAAACTGCACTACATTCCACTATTTTATATTTACTTGCGTCTCCAACAAAATAGAATGGAAAGGGATTCTGAATGATTAACAGAGAAACAGCGCTAACCGTGCGTGCCTGTAGATACTGTAATTACAGATATGTGGTTTGGTTTACTTACTTTAAGCTACACTAATTTCTTTCCCTTAAGTTTCATTTCATTTATTCATTTCCGTTTTTGTAGTTCTGTCTGTCTCAGTTAAACAATTCCGTTTTCATTCATTCCAATTAACACTAGGCACATATTTTTAATCTGTTATTTTACATTAAGTTGAAATGCAGATATGCACAGAAAACAATTAGCAACAAAGATCTTTAAAGCCAGTAGCAATACTAATATAAACATGATAACTGCAGTACGTACCCTGAGAGAACAATAACTTCACAGTTTACTCGCTTATTTAGTGTTGAGTATAACAATGATATAAGATTTATGTACTATATACCATAGACTCATAATTATACTTAAATATGTAACAATGAAGAAGAAAAATCTGATAGATAGGATGATAGGTTGTGCTACAATTTTTGTGTTGATGCTTTTAAGAAATCTGCTTTCAATTTATTTAATTAAGATGTGAGGTTCTCTACCCTACCTATTATTGGTATCCCTGCAATATAGTGTTGATATCACTGCTGCATGTATCATATAAATATGGATTTATACAAATGGCAAGTAAGTAGATTCGGAGATATTTAGTTGTCCGACAGTTCAACTTAGAAAGAGCTCCTTTTATTAGCAGGGATACAATTTCTAAACATAATCCTGGACTTTATTAAATTCATGTCACTTATGGGAATATGTTAATGATGTTTTGGCTATGTAAGCCTCCTTCTGTGGTATCGGTCCAGATTTCAATCGGTAACAATATTTGTTATAAAGAGGTCTCAACTTGTAACTTCGAGATAAATCTGCAAAATGAGTATACAAAATAGAAAGTGATATGCATAGCATAAAGGTTTATCTTGCAGTATAATGTTTTTACTGGAGGAGAGCAGTCGTCCAAAATAATAGACAGTTCGTCACGAAGTGTAGAAAATGTTGGTCTATCTTCAGGCAGCTCTTCCCAGCATTGCGAAATGAGACTGAATCTATTACAGATATACAAAGAAAAATTGTATGTCAACCTTCTTAAGACATATGAATCCATGAGTAAACAGTATAATAGATGAATGTAGTGAATTCTTGTCATTTATACAAGATTAGCATAACATGATAATTAAATGCTATACATAGAAAGGTATGCGAATACACAATAATAGCTAAACTTACAAATCAGAAGTAGCATATTTAGGCTCTGACATTCGAAAACCTTTCTTCAAAGTTGTCAAGAAATGAGGACTCCACATAATTCCTGGGTATGGCATTTCAGCTAGTGTAAATATCTCCCACATTGTCACACCAAAGGACCAAACGTCCGACTGACTTGAAAATGTCATATCTTGAAGGGCTTCGATGGCCATCCACCTCCAAGGAAGCGGTGTCTAAAGTATCGTGAATAGCAATTTCAGGGGATTGTTACTGTGTCAAAAAATAGAAATTTATTTCCCAATCAACAAATGCCCTGTAAACAAACCTGCTTCTTTTTTACATATTGTGTATACTGATAAAGCTGACGAGATAACCCAAAATCAGAAATTTTTGAGTTTAAATCGTCATCAAGAAGTACATTCCTTGCTGCAAGGTCTCCATGAATCACCTAATGGAAACAGACGAAGCAAAACTATTTTAGAATATCGTTGTCGAATATTTTGATAAATATCGGGAATAACCTTTTTACTGGATAAAAACTCCATCGCATCAGCTACATCGCGAGACCATTTCATCAGCAATAAAGTATTAACTTGTTTCTCATTTAGATAAAGATATGTAGCTCTAGAAAAATCAAATTGACAGTTTGAATTTGAGAGTATGACTGGTATAATAATAGCCTCTACAGTATTCATTATAATAAATTATAAGTAATAATAATATTTTTAGCAAGTTACCGTGAGGTTAAAATGTGGCCATTGGTATCTATCAAATTCACAAAGGTTTTACGATTTTTTCTAAGGAAACTATCCAAAGACCCTCGACTACAGTACTCGAGGATTATGTAAGGTTCCACTGAAAACATACATGGTAAGTCGATTTTGATTATACTCAATAAAAACGAATATTGCATTTAATACCAACATAGTATATATATAGTCAAAGTCAATGCATTTCATCATCAAGTAAAAATTACAGATCTAGTTATTTAATTTAATATCAGGTAATAAAAATTCAAATCCACGATGACCCAAATATTCCACGAGAGCCCTTTGTTTTAATGATTTAGGTAAATGCGTTCTACTTATCAAAGCTTTTGAACAATTATATTACAAGGTGAACCTCGAAGCAGAAGTCATCTCATTAAAAACAACTCTTGGTCGTTTTGAAATTAGCGGATATGGGAAGTAAATTACATAAAAGTAATTATTTAGGTACATACATTATGCATGCAAATCTGCCTTGAAGGGAATATTTTCCTGCTAATTGCAGGAACTACATATTAAAATATATGAATACCAGTACCAACACTATACTCGTACCATTGTATAATTACAATGTACAAAAGTAGTACAAATTACATAATAAGACATATTTTATGTACTATAGTATACTTAGGTATAAGCGAAATAATTTGTGGGAATTACATTTATAAATCCTTTGTGTACACGCTCCTACAAAATTTACGATATGAGGATGACAGTTAGCTTTGTCGTTTCCACTTAAGTAGATCATGATTTTGAGCTCATCTAAAAGAGCTTTCACGTATTTTTGATCTGCTCCAGCTTTCACCATTTTCACTGCAACTTCAAAGGGTTGGGAGAATTTAGGACTTGTAATGGTGGCCTTCGAAACAATTCCAAACTCTCCAGATCCCAAGGGACATTTCCTATCTGTTTTAAATAATCAACCTTACTTACAATCAAATTATATGTATGTACGGAAAGCAATACTCTTTATTATTATTACTTGTATGATGTAATAGTAAGTACATATTATGGAATATACCTATTTTCAAATGTTCCAAAGAGATTTCATAGGCTTCCGCATCATACGGCATATTCTGAGCTCGATAAATCCCATCTGTTTGATCATACGATATATTTTCAAAGGCAGACGCATTACCATTCATGAAATTCTGGATATACTTCTGATTCATTAATTGCAATTGAAGTTCGCCCATGGCTGCCATGTCAGTTCTTTTGCGAAAATAGAGAAAGAACACGCCAATTCCACATATGAGGAGAACTAGTAAGACAATTACGATGACAGCAGCGGAGATTATAATTATTTCGCTCTTTAGACCTTCTTTTGGTGGAGAAGATTTTGATGTTATTGTTATATCAGATGGATCAATGTAAGTTGGTAGTGTCTCTGTTGTAGTTGATTTGGCCTGAGGCGAAGATTCCATTACAACCTGAGTTGTTTTTGTTGTTGAGGCTATAGAAGAAGCTTCAGTTGTCCTTTGCTTTGTTTCACAAATTCCAATGGAATTCGTCATATCATCAAAGCTCCATTTACTAAAATCGTCGTGACTGGGGGTAGATAAAGATTGCATGATAAATCTTCCCGTGCAATTTAAGCCAGAATAATATTTGTAACATTTGTTAAATGTGGTAGTGGCAGATGCGCGATTTCTCCAGTGTACCGGAAGATCTTTACAAGATTCGGAAGAGTCGAGATTTAAATTGAAAAATTCTCCTATTGATATAAAATATTTTGCTGTTTGTTTAAAAATTATACTATAAGCAAACGCAAATCTGTATCGTTATACGTAAGTAATTTTCCACGTACCTTTAAAGCCAATTTCCTCAAACACAGCTACACTATTTCCGTCAACTAAATTATAAATCAACATTTCTTAATATAATGAAAAATGCAGTGTTGCAATTCAGGTCGACAAGTTTAAAGAAATTGGGGTGATATAATTTTGTGTGCTTGGATATTGATAGAAGTAGGTATATTATAGTATATAAATATTACGTACTGCCGTGATTGGTTTCGTTGATATGTTTGTCGCAAGCTTTTATGGATTTCAATAAGTTGTCAAAATCCCAGCGAGATAAATTGTGATGACTGTAATTTCCAGGGTACAACCGAATTTTCCTTCCTTGGTCACAGTTTTTCTCTGCATACAGATCTATGCAGGTGCCACCAGTGGTAATACTAGACACTCTGTTTTCCCATGGAGTGGAAAGATTATGACATTCTTCATCATATTCAACTGGAACATAATTTCTCTTACCTGATATACAACAACATAATTAAGCAAATTACCTAATAGGGAGATTACATTATACTTAAATGCAATGAGAATAGGGATCTCTCTAACAGTCACAATATAATTAGTTTAGTAAAATGTACAGCCTTGTGGACATAATGCTCCCAAAACTAACCTTCGAAATCGTCGTCTTCAAAAATTGTAATTGTAGCATTGTCAACATCTCCAATCAAGTGAAAACTTAGGATAATAGAAAACGCCAAGTATATCAACATTGTGAGATTGTGACATTTCTGGAACTTGAAAAGCACTCACTGCTATTAAGCTGTGCTGGTTCCTGCACATTGAACATATTACTAGAACGAGGCTAAGACTCCGAAATTAACTAACGTAAAATATTATTCAGTGTGGCTTTCCTTGTTTGATTATTCTAGCTGAGCGACCACAAAAACACTTTTGGCCACATTTGCTCTTCGTCGATATACATAGAATCAAAGTGTTTGCAATTGAATATTCCCTTATTTACTATTTTCGTTGCGTAGTGGGGTAGTAGCAAGGTCAAGTTTTTCGTTCATATTTGGAAGTCTACAGATTTTCTTGTTTGCCAATTTTCCTTTAGAGTTTCTTAGTTGATTTGTAAAAGGTTGTCATAAATATGCCTACTTGTATTTACTTCTTATTATGAAGTAGCGATTGGAAATGTTTCCATGAATATGAACTTCATATTCATGGAAACTTTTCCATTGCAACGACTCATCACAGGCTGTTTGTGGTTTATTTTATTATACATACTGAAGAACTGCAAGGATCATTGAAATTGGCTACATGTACACTGTACAATAATGTACAGTGTATATTGCAATATTACGGATATTTTAGTTTCTAATGACACCTGGTGAAGTATGAACATATGCAATTCTTATGCTTTTTAGTTGGAAGCGAAATAAAATGAACAACCTTGCTAGTATTGGCACATCACATCCGCGATATCAAGAAGATGTGAATAGTTGGGACCCGGGATGGAAAGGGAACGTCTCATCTCTACACAACAACTTATCTCACCGACTTTTCTCATCCTCCTCTTCCCATCCTCCAGTCTCAATCTTACATGAGAATCAATCTCAGTTCATCTCATCGGCTTCTTCATCTCCGACGAGCGCTCTCCCCTACTGGGAAGATTTCGGATTGGAAAACGAAACGGGAACAGCGAACTATGAATTCCAGCCGGAAGATGAGCTCAGAGTCACTTGGGGACTCGGGTTGTTCTTTTGCTTGGCATACGGCCTAGTCTTCATCATTGGGATCATCGGGAACTCTTTCGTTGTGGCTGTGGTATTCCGCTCTCCAAGAATGAGAACGCCAACAAACTACTTTATCGTCAACCTGGCATTGGCAGATCTCCTTGTCATTCTCTTCTGTCTCCCGGTCACTCTGATTGGAAATATCTACTCAGGTAAGAAATAAATAATTTAAAATACTTTATGTTTTTCAGGTTCCTTCTAAAAATTAGTGCACTAATTAGAATTGCCAATTGCCACCAGCTAAACTATAAAATGATATGAATAGAAATGAGAACATGCTGCAAAATATAATTAACAGTATTGTTGTGGATATCAACTATTTTACTTATTATACTTATTTCAAAGTAGAACACAGAAGAGTAAGGTATCTAACTAAGTACCTACCTGCATACGAGACTGAGTTTTCTCCACAGAGCTCCTCTGCCATCTGGGTAAAGAATTGTAGGAAAGGGAAAGCCGAGCACTTACTCTGAATTAATCCATTAAGTCAAGCCTTTTCCTTCCTTTCACCTACTTTCATCTTCATCCAAACCTGAAATATGGGGGAAATGAATCAAAACTGAAAGAAAGTTCCTTTCGCGAAATCCCTTCCCGTGTCTTATCATACGATGTGTTTCTTAAAAGTAGTTAACTGGTTTA
>JAQFYC010007280.1:0-10728 GCA_034694165.1 Tomocerus mixtus
GGATGTCGGCCAATTTCCTGTCGGTGTCGGCTAACTTCCTGTCGGATGTCGGCCAATTTCCTGTCGGCGATCGGCTATCTTCTCGTACCCCAATATCTAGCTGAATCACCTTACCTTAGTGGAACACTGAAGACTGATTTCATAAATCACCTTGATTTAATTCGCTCATAAGATGTTATAGGACTGATGGGACACAGAAAGAAAGGAAAGTGGCACTTCAGAAGTTTTAGATGTCCGATGGATTTCCGGATGGACAATCTAAATTCTATCCACTTGACTGTCATCCACGAATCCAAGTGACAGTTGTTCACTATTTATCACCAACCAACCTGTATGTTAAAATTATAATAATTCATTTCAAAATCCCTGAAATTTCAAATATAAATTGTTTATGCACGCAGCACGCTCTTAGACAATAGATGATAGACATGATATGATCATTTTAGTACCATAAATTTCCAAATAAAAATATTTAAATATATAGGGGAAGTGAATTTAACTACCGTTATCCTTACCTTCCTTAGGTCTCAAATAAATACTGTCACTCTTCACAAATAAATAAGTAGTCTTAAAGTGTTAAAGTCTTTATTTGATCGAGATTTGGATTTAATTAATTGTGATTGCAATTCAGCTTTATTTAAGTGACAAAATCAAAAAGTGGTTTCAAAAATTATTTAATGAGCCGCGTAGAATAAAGGATAGAGCTTGCAGAGGGGAGAATCTCAAATAATTTTCTCTTTCGGCTTGCTACAATCATAATATAAATATTTACTACTTGCTTGAAGGTAGCAGGTTAGTTTAGCGAAGTCGCAGTATACCGCATGTGTATAATACAGTGCAGTATATAATACGTACGTATTATGTATTTACATCATATCATACTCCCCCGACTCGAACTCGATCGATATTGTCGTAGATCCGTTCTGTTTACTCAGCTGCAGGTTATTTTCACTTGGTCAATCTAATTCTGCGACGCAGGCAAAATATTTAATTATTACTCTACTAGTTTCAACATATAATTAATATTTATGTAGTTGATATTTAAAATATATTCTTCGCTAGCATTAACATTTTTGAAGAAGTTCCTTAAGTTATATAGGATAGAACCTGCCTAATCAAACAGCAAGTGTATGGATTCACTTTTACATAAAAATATCTCCATACTGGATGGTGCATTCTGCATTAATAGGTAAGTAATCATAAACTGACAATTATAATCAATCACGGCGAGGTCAGTAACATTGGCTATGAAAACTGGCCCACAATCAACAATTATTTAAATACTAATTTTATATATATCCAAAACCATAAACCATTTTTTGTTTTTACGAAGTATTTAAATTTAACCTATCGGCAATTTTCAATTTTATAAAATTAGGTGCAAATGGGCTTAAACTTTTAAATTCATCATTCATTTATTCAGTCAGATTGGGATCACAGCAAGTGAACCTGCGACCTGCCCTGCCCTGGCTTAACTGACTGGCACTACACGCCGAAGCTTTTAGAGCCATATATACAGAGAATCAAAACATTCCCCGAGACCAGCATACTGCAAAATAATATTTGTCAATATGGCTAGTAGTTTGGAAAACGAATACGTAAGAAAAACACATTTAATTAAATGAAATACAATTTGCATGCTTTGGTACATTTTACTGTTAGTGTTATCAATTATGGCTTATTTTGTTCTCACAAACTACTTGTATTTTTAGATTTTGGAACACTTATTTGGATTCTTAAATTTGGAGGATACAAAAAGCTGTCGTCTGGTTGCCAGACTGTGGAGAGATGTTGGAGAGATGGTTTTAAGGCGTAAATCGCAAGTAATCTTCGATTTTGAAGACAGGGACAGGGATACGGAATTCGTGACAACAAGAAATAAAATGACCGAATTCGGAGACTACTGCATTGCGAAAAACAACGAGCAGGAGAGTACTCCCTTCTCTGCGTTTACCTTCAGAGGGTATATTCAGTTACCAATTGTAGAGGAATTTTTGAAAAGACTGAAAGACAATGTTACGAAGATTTCCATTTTAGGCTCCGTGACTATTGACGATGGTTTCGACATGAACAAATTAATAGGCTCTCATTTAAAAAGTGTGACCATAGGTTTCCGTTGGCACCGAATATTGGGTGTTGAAGGGAATCGATTTTCTTTGTCGTTAGACCTCCTGCCATTTGTGGAAGAACTTTATTTAGATCATTGTATTATTTCTTTGGCAGGATCTCGACGTTACCTTAAGAAAATTAGTTTAGGACCAAAGAATAAATATATTCGGGGTGGAATAGAGTTAGAAAAATTGGTTGTAAATGAATACTTTGACTTAACTTGTGCCAGGTTCATTAGCTTGCAAGGGAATAAAATTATTTTCAATCTATTTCGTTGTGGTAACCCAAAAATTAAAAAGGAAGTCTCACTAATGGGGAACGTGGAAGTCAATAATTGGGCACTTTGTGACTGGAATTTGAAAAAATTGACATTAGCAGAAGTTCCATTTCAGGCGAAAAATTCAATGAAAATCCAAGAAATGGACGCTAGTAGAACAACAGTTGACCTTTCTTTGATCCATTCTCCAGAAGTTGTCAAAAAACTCTGCTTGAAAAAATGCAATATCATCCTACGTGACAATATGAAGCGGCTATCCCCCACAGTGTGCAACATGTCTTTTGAGGTACATAATACGTTTACCAAAAATGGGATTACTGTGCCTAAATTTTATGTCCAGGAAGTAATAGAATTCAATTTACTGAAATCGTTAAGCCTTACTGGCGGTAGAAATATAGTTTTAGATTTCGGCGACTCTACCACCGAAAGTGTTGGAAAAGAATACGTGTCGCTTCAAATGGTCGACGTAACTAATTGGTCTAACTGCGACTGGAAAGTAAGACATTTAAAATTGCACCAAGTCCCGTTTCTGGAGAATAACTTGATGGAAATTGAAGAAATTTTCTTTGACTACACAGAAGTTGACGTCTCAGTAATAAATAAGCCGTCTTTGGTTAAAAAATTTCATTTAGACCATTGCCAGGTTATTTTTAGAGAAAATACAAACCGCATTTCACCAAAAGAAGTCCACTTGGGAGAAAACATCAAATTTGCTCTAAATGACCAACATGTTTACTTAGACGAAGTTGTCATCAACGACATTATCGATTTCAGGGAAGCAAGTCGAATTAATTTGGAAGGGAGGTCAATACGCCTCAATTTGGCAGATTGTCGTGGAAATAAAGATCTTGCTAGAGACATATCTTTGAAAAAAGTGAAAGTCCTCAACTGGGAAAAATCAAATTGGAAGGTTGCAGAACTCCAGCTTAATGGTGTTCCGTTTATTGAAAAAACTGCAATGGAAATCGAGCAGATAAGCATTATCAAAAGCACTGTTGATTTTTCTGCTTTTGAGTATCCTTCTGCAGTTAAGAAAATATCTTGCAAACGGGCTGAAATGCTTCAAAAACATTTCTTCTTCCCAAACTTAATGGATCTGGAGTTAAAATTCTGTTCTGATATTAATTTTGTCTTACCTTTGTTTTTCGAGAGCAAAAATATGGTGAAACTGAAACTGCTACAGAAAAACGGTTCCAAAACTGTCAATATGCAAAATCTACCGACAAATTTACGAATGCTGACTCTGCGAAAAGTTAATGTGGAGATCGGCGAAGTTTTCCCTCTCAAAATTCTTTTCTTGGAAAAGTATGGTGACTCAATTACTGATTATGAACAAGTTTTAACAAAATTCAAACCAGAATGCTTAATAGTTTTAGTTGATGGTGTTAACAAACACGAGCCAGCAAACGAAATTGTTAACTTCATTAAAAAAGAGCATTCATTTAAGCGTCTTTTAATTGGAGATTTCTTTTGGAGTAGAGGAGGAGAGGACACGGAGTTTCTTTTCAAAAACTCAGAATTTTCTAAATTTGCTGATAAAGAAGGGGAGAGTTTTGAATTTTTTGGTCAGTCAGGGACAGCTATTTCACCCAATTCAAAGACAGGGACTGAACTATTCAATTACTGGACTTGCGATAGTTTTTATTTATCTACGGTTACAGAAAATGTTTTCGACACTTTTATTGAATAACTGTCTTTGCTTTAAATATATAAATTTTGTAATTTGAATTTTTGCTAATTATAACGTATTGTACTATTACTATTCCATTCCAAAGCCAAGATCCCTTTGCCTTTAGTTCTCTAAATAGGAAAAAGGGATTACTTCATTTATTAACTTTTGTGTGCTACATTATAATATATGTTCATATTCTGTCAATTCTGTGGTATGTAAAATATAAATTCTCAAATGATATAAGTGTAATATATATCTATTATGTATAGGCGCTATTAAATTCCAATGTCATTATCAAATAAGTAATAAACTTCTTCAAACTTTTAATATTATAACGTCGTGTTTTAAAAGTAGGTGCGATATTTTTATTTAAAACCAGTGCACCATGTTGACTTTTTAGCAGTCTTTATCAAAGGTAATCCTATAATACATATGTAAAAGAAAGTATATGAGCAATATTGTTTTTCTTGGCAAATCTATAATTTATACAGAATCAATTTATAATTTGCCCACAAAATTTTTTTCATTATTTTTAATAAAAGTGGCAAAGCTTTTACTACTAAACAAATTCCAATCCTGTGATTTACTTGTAATTTATATAATTTATAGTCTGTCTGTACTACATGGGGTACATTTCACATTTAACGAGTAAAACTGCTAAAAGTTCCTCGCCAAAGCCATTACAGAGTTGAACGCTTCGGATTCCTTTTCTTAGACAATGAACCTATTTTTAGTTTAAATTGAAATCATTATTCGTAATCACACACTGGAAAGATGGTCTGCTATATAGTAATTTAGTATTACCGGAATAGTTGCTTGTCCAATGAAACGACCTTCCCCAAATCTTTGGGCATTGTGCACTGAAAATCTTAACAGTGCTAACTCGGGTGCATATATCCTACAAAAAAAGACGTCGTCCCAGTATGGATTCAATCCGTTATTTCCTAGGTAGTGTAAACAAAAATATAATGTTAACTTCATTTGTAGCCATGCCTAAACTTCTCATCAAAAATTATAATTGCCACTCACGAATCGTTTTTGTTCGCCGTGGCCATTTTTTGTCAAATTCCTCCTTGTCAAATTCCGCTCCAAATAATTCCAACTGAACAAACGGGCTCACGGATTTTCTTATTGTTGGATGTAAATGTCTCGCCGCTATTATCTATTAAGTTTTCAAATAAATTAAATTTTCATCTACATTACCGTATGTCTAAATCGTATACAGAGTTGAATTTTAATTTTTCAAATTGATTTCTCCTAGATTAAGTTTTTAAATACCAAAATACCGTAAATCATGTCAGTGTTAAGTTAATAATTTCCAGTTCAAAAGGAGATATATCCCATTTTTTCGATGAAACCGATTTGGATGAAGTTTTACACATTGAAAAATAGAATAATATGTAGATTTAATTTGGCTATTTTGAAAGTTTTGCAAGCATGATATATATATTCAATTATATTAGAGGTCAAATTTGGCCAAAAGTTAACTTCCACACAACAGCCATTTGATTCTATTTCTATTGCACACGTAAATTAATTGTTCAACATTTGGCCAACTTCAGAATAGCAAAAAGTTAGAACTATTTGGAAATGGTATTACGGTATCTTGCAATTTGTAGCAGGTAGTTTAGTAGTAATATTAGTATAATACTTTATAATATATTAAGTAGAATTTCAACCGTAATAATCAAGTTGAGTTTTGCATTTTTTATTTGAATAAAATCTTCTCGGTTGGTAGCAGTAACATTTTCGCTTAGAAGATACTCTGGCTTGAGAATGTAGCCACAGCCCCCGTTGTCGCTAAATTTTCCATGGTTCAACTGCATCGCCTTATCTATAATGTTTTAATAGCCTGTTTATTGGGAATTTTTATAACTATTCCTTTTTCACTTATATGCGCTAACTCATTTTACTTGCAATGCACTGTAAATAATATTGAACATGTAGGTAAGTTTATTTACCAGGAGTTTGATAATTCAAAGCCACCATTTGGCATCCAGCATTCCACAAAGGTGTTGGATCGTAATTGGACGAATTTATTCTCCTCATCGTAGGATAAACTCGAGAAAATGATACCTTTCATAACAAAGTTTAAAAAGAAAACATGTTATTAATTAATTAATTTAAAAAAAGCATTAAGTGCAGACATAAACTTATTTTAATAGATTTACCTACTTGGTGGTACCAAATGTAAATTGATGTATGGCTACGCATATCTCTTAGGGCGCTATCCTCGGGAAAACTAGACATTTGGTTGAAATTTCTAGTCCGTGTTAAGTAATTGTCATAAATAGCTTTGATTCCTTTTCTAACATTTTGTAAATAAATAGATAATGTAGACATAGCCTCTGATATTCCGTTGTCCTCAGTGACTTGATGAGAACTTGATGAGACCGAGCGTGGGCGCCTATTATTCTATAATAATTTAACATGTGGAAGGTACACAAGCCATCTGATATTCTCTATTTAGTTACATTTATTATATATATAAAAATATATATTGTTCTTACCGATCTATTCCTTCGTGTCTCATTGATTGCTGTTTCCCACTCCATCATCGTTGCAATATCATCGTCGGAGTCGGAGAAACCAGCAAAAAAGTCCCTAGAAGAACTGTTTACAGTTTTCATAACCAGCACGTAAGAAAAATGAGAGTTTCCATTTTTGAGATCATTTTTAATTGTATTAGCAATGTTCAAATCAAGTATTAAATGAGAATCTGGTGGTAGAACCCTGCTTATTATGTCCACATCCGTGAAAAAAGACGGAACCCATTTTTCGGTCCGTCTTATTGGAGTACGACTTCTGTCTGCCTGAAGTTACAAGCATGCACATTACTATATTATTAATTGTCATAAGAAATAATTTTTAAATAGTACTAATCATCACAACACAATATTAAGGAACTAAAATCAAAATTAGGAATATATTACTCTGCTTAAACGACCTTCCGAATTTCCGGTATTAGGTATCTCAGAAATAGGAGCAACTGATTTGTCTAATATTAACTTTGTTTCTGTCAATGTGCAAAAACATTTTTCCCACGTTTCATTCCCTTCTCCGATTTTCACATCCAGTATTCCTTCCTTGATAATAGTTAAGCAGTCTTCGATCTCGCCCACCCCTGAATTGTCAGTTGGAATTACTCTCCCTTTAATAAGAATTTTTCTTTTAAGCTCTTCTGGCGACGGAAGTCTCTCTTCGTTTGGATTACATGGCTCGGTGACTAACATTTCCCCGAATATTTCCTATTTTAATTTAACTATGGTATATATGTCGGGGACAGTAAGACATATCGCGCGATAAGACCACTATACTCAAGAGGTCTTACTGCATAGGCAGTAAAGTACTATGTCTCCTCCGCTAGACAGACTGGTCAATAATATTGGTATTAACGCGTGATAGGATTTACTGCCCACGACATAGTATTTTCAATTAATTTTAAATGACATTGGCAGACTATGCTAAAATATATAGATTACTCGTACATATTAGAAACTTCTGTGACATCATGCTACATAATTATGTAGATAGTCTAGATAGACACTTACCTTCATTTTCATAGCCATGTAGTTTTGTTGATGGGTATTGCAATGATTTTCGATGCTCAAAATAACTGGATACCTAAAAATGTATTGAGTTGTGCTAATATCTGGCAAATCTTTGTATTACATGGTGAGAAATGGGTGCATAGTAATATTTAATATTATTATTCATAATTTTTTTAGCTGACAGCGCTATTTATTTCATAGGAAGAAAACTGCTTACTCGGATGTCACAAATGCATTATGTTTAATTGCATTGATAACTTCTAGGAACCCTATTCTTGAGGTCATTGTTCGTCCATGAGTAATTATTGGCGTATCTCTGGGTCCATCCCAACAATCTAATTCTATACATCTGCAGCCCCAACGAAGACACCGTATGTATGCCTCAACCGAAGACTCGGATGTCAATTGGTCCCCTGTTAAATATCTTCAAAACAGGAAAAATATATATATTTCTTCAAATCTTGCTTGTTAAAAGTATATAGGGTCAATTGTAATTCCAAAAAGGTATTTGCTAATATCAGTAAAAAATTACATACTATATACACAGTGGAAATAAAAACGAAGAATCGTAAACCTGTCATTTTTTACTATTAGTATTTACTTACTCCTATTCCTATGTGTGCATGTATGCATAACATGAAAAAGTCGAAACCTTACGTATTGTGCGAGGAAGCAATCCAATAATGGGACAGTGGACGTTTCATATCTTGATAAACAGCTGAAGTTTGAGGGCATCGCAGTTGATTGTCTTTCGAAAATAAAAAATCTACTGCCTAGTAAGGATAATAGCAAATAAGTTAGCAAAACTAGTAATTTAAGAATAAAATATTTTTAGAAAATTCGGAGTTACTTTTTTAGCACACTCAACTTAATTTATAATTAGCAAAGTTTTTCTTGGCAAAATGATCACTTACTTCATGGGCATGAATGGAAGAATTTATTCGCTGACATTTAAGAAAAAAGTTTTGATATGCACCAAGGTCAATCTCCTTTTGTTCATTTATCAAAAAATCTTCGAACCTTTTGACCGATATTCTTTTATTTTTAATATATCCCTCGAAGCAGTATTTAAATACCTTTATAAAGATGGACAACATTAGATAGCTACACAATGTGTTATTATTTTATTATTTAGTTCGATTTACTTAAATAGCTCGTAACCGGTCTACCCCATCGTAAAAATAGTGTAACAACGATAACGAAGTAAATTACTAAATATTTATAAGCGGGCTAGTATACCATATCGTCATGCTGTAATTCTTTCATCAGCAATACGAATACTAACAATGTGACTTTGTCAGCATCAGTATCGAATTTGAACTTCTGGAGTAGTTCATTGAATCTGTTGCCAGATATTCCCATTCTGTGTAGCAGAAATCTAAGTTTATTTAGCGTCAACCTGAGAAAAAATATAATTTTTTACAAAAAAAATTGTTATTGTATATTAAGGTCCAATTTTATATTGCAACTACATAGTATATAACCAAATTCATTTATTTGTTATTACTTACACGTCATCCTTTTTTACCGATATGAATGCTCTTTCCAACCAGGCGTCAAATTTTCGGATATATGGGATTTCTATACCAAAACTAACTTGTGGAAGCAGGTTCACCCATTTTTCAGCTGTTTCCTCGGATGTCACTTTTATTAAAAGAAAACATTTAAGAATTTTAATTTTCAGATATATTCATAATATCGGTAGTCGTTTATTAATTAGTGTCTAATCACAAAAGAGTCATATTAGACGGAACTAAACAAATTTCCTATTTATGTACAATTTAATATAATAGCAAATGCAGCTTCGAATTACAGTATTTTAATTATTCATTAAAACTATATTTTTACTAGTTTTCATATTATGCTACTATAATTATGTGGAAATATTACTATTTCAAATCAATAACTTTTCATCATTTATCACCAATCACAGCATCAGTTTTTAACATGATTTCATAATTCAGTAAAAAGTATTTTTTCTTTTATTTGAAAGGGAAGGTACACTTTACTTGCTATAGATAATGTGTCGAGACAAAATTCTTTTCCAAAGTAAATAGTGAAACAGTGTAAACCATCGAAATAGGACGAGCTGAATTTTTCGAAATCTTTGGACTGTGTGCCAGCACGGATGTCCTTTATGTCCTCAAAATTGACTGCAATAAATGAAGATGAAAATAAATAAATTGATCAAAATCATGTTAAGTAAATAACATAAAATCCAAAATTGTAACTGCAATATAATTCCTATCTACTTACTTATTAACAAATTTCTAGGTTTTCCATTTTTCTGAGAATACCACCAAATTTGATCTACATTTGAGCCGACCAAAGTATCTCGGCAGGTTAATATGACGCCAGGCTTGCGTCCTTTTGGAGAATACTTTGCAGCTTCCGTTGCACCGATAATTTTCAGTTGCTTTAATGCTTCCATTGATTAAATAGTAATTTTTTATTATTCAGTTGCACAACTCAAAAAACTGCTGGTCCTAACAACAACCTCACTGATCTTTGGCCATATATACTTCAATTTTTAACTTGAAAAGAAAATGAATCATTTAGAAGCTGCTTTTGGTGAGCGCGCTCAACTTGGTAAACTACTCTGATATGATACTGATATCAATTATCAACATGTCAATATCAACAAACATCCGTAGTAAACATTATTCCAGTTCCAAACATACAAGAAGTTGCTTTATCAAGCTTCACAACAGGCATTACAAAAATCGGAAATGTTTACACTTACAGAGCTGCACGTTAGTGGTTTATTTTTTCATGTGGTTGCACTCGTCATAGGATTTATTATATTGCACCCAATACTTTTTTTAAATCATAACTTGCTCTTCGTCGCTAACGTGTGCTAATTATTACAATGGACAAATTTTATTTTGCCTTGGCCGACATTTCGACTGTCTCGTTTTTGACTAAATTGCAACCATAATATGGACGATCCTCCATAATATATTTGGTTCGGATTGTATGTATTATACACTCCAAGAACGTTTCATTGGCAGCGTTAGCTACATATGTCCAATAACTGTAGTAGCCAAGGGCGTAGCGCCCATGGTGCTTTTGGTGCTCAAGCACCCCCCAGGGAAGTAAAACTTACACTAGATATAATG
>JAQFYC010007281.1:0-10727 GCA_034694165.1 Tomocerus mixtus
AGCACGTGCAATATGAACAGATGCGAATCAAGCGCGCGACTGTCTGACTCAAATTCTGATCGTCGAGCCCTCCTTAACGTTGTATTATGTACATATGTATGTTGTGCTACTAGCTATCGTGTTATTCGCGATTTCATGTCAATGAAGTGATTGATGTGAGACTATACATATACAGATATACTGTTGATTCTCTCAAGACTCAATTAAGTGACAGTATCTGTAGTGGGCTACCTACATATTATATTATGTGTTCTGTGTTAATACGGTTATTAGCTATTACTTGCAAGGTCGAATCTATAAAGCACTAACAATAAACAAATGTTGACATGAGTGTATTGTACTATGAGATTGTCAGACTGTGGCTATTTTGTCGTCTTAGGCAAACTTTTTTGAAGAGGGGACTGTGATCTCCCCTTAGTGTGACCCTGGTTGAAGTAGCAATTGACATTGATGGATAATATGGCTTAACAGGCATCACTCAAGTAAACTCAAGTAATACTCCTACTCCTGGTAGGTACACATGAAACACCAACATGTACTATGTGTGGGTAAGTAAATAGCAGTAGAATAATAGTGTGGCAAATTGTATGTGTACATACCAATATACCCCTTTTGCTCTGCATACATTTCAGTTGCAGAATTGCATGTATTTATGCAAAGAACCTTTCTAAGCCAACCAAAGCTGCCAAAGAGATGAGTTGTACCACTACATAATATGTTCTTCATTACATGTGAAAGTATACCTACTAAATACATAGTAGTGATGTTAGCAAGAATATTATACTAGCACATGATGGGTAAAAACGTGTTTGTATACGTATATTTATCAATAAATTCTGATTGTGAATTCAATCTTTAGAATCTACTATACAGTATCATCATCATGTTACAAACACTTACTCGTATACCTACTAATGAATACAATTGACTGCTACGTGCTATTAAGTAGTACATGTGTTTGTACAAATGTTACTGCACTGATATTAACAGAAGTCATTAATACAGTTTGGTAACTCGAATTGTAAACTTGTAGCTGTTAAAGTGTGTTTGTTCGTGGGTTAAGTGGTATCTAAGTATCTAATAAGGTGTTCTTAAAACTTCTCCATAAAAGTTCACCATGTCTGCTGAAGGAGAATGGAAAAATTTTGTATTTAAAATGGCAGAGCCAAAGGATTACCCTGAAATTTTGGCGCATTTACGGAGGAGTTTTTACTTGGACGAGCCACTTAATGTTCTTGTTGGCTTTTCGGATGGTAAATGTGTCGATATGGACAACATGGTCAACGAAATGTTTCCTTGTAACCTTACTTTCCTGGTTTTGGAGAAAACTACACAGAGAGTAAGTTCTACTTACTAATTTTCATATAAAATATTATTGGAACATTTTTTTTTGATAAACCATTCTTTAATTGAAATTGAGTAAAATTATCTCTAAAATTTTCTATCTCAATGCTAAAGCTAACGTAGTACTATAATTAGGTATTACTAATTACAAGAATTACAGCAGGAAATGAATAAATAGTATATCAGCAAGATGCATCCAATGGAGTAGTTAATTATATTCTTTAGATTTACGCAAACTAATTGCTAAGGACATTTTTATGACATCAATGCTAAGCAAACTTAGCAAACTATTACTCCAGTCACAGTCCAGTAAGGATAGAGAAGATGACGATGTGTGTTGTTCTTGCAGTAACGATAAACTTGCTCTCGTCCAAGCAATGCAAGGTTAAATATTTTTCTCTGTGCACACATAATACCTCTATGTTACACATATTGTATGTTGCAGCCATAATTACAAATATAATGTATTATGTTAACATCCATCCATTCTCTATACGTTCACAAAATGTTAGTCACTTCACTACTCAGTTATATCATTTAAATGTATGAATCTCGTTAAGAATTCATGGAACTTTGCATACCTATGGGCAAACTAAATATTAGATTGATTATCTATCACTGTAGCTTATAGGCCGTAGCGATACCTTGCCTGGCATAAAATAATTTATCATCTACAATCTTATTATAGTAAAGCTTGTGAGTTATTACCATTCAGCTACATACTAAGTCTTTCAATGCATGTATACTTACATCAAATCTCATCACTACATCCTTATGCATGCACGGGTACACAGTTATTAGTAGTAAAAGTCTGTACAAGGAAAATTATTGTGTGCAATAGTGCTAAATAAGTGTTGCATTGCATATTGCAAATTACATCTAGTACATAATACTCAGATATACATGCATGTATCAGTAGATACATACATGGATATGAATATAGTGATATCATATGTGCATATACTAGCATTCAGTAAGCACATAAATAGTTGTCGATTATGTACAGTACGTAGAATGGATATTTAAATACTAACTAGTATTAGTTGTTTTTGATTGAGACTTAATCCCGTAATAATCGTTCCGCGACGCAATGTTAAATTACTTTAGCAAATGTCGTCGCCCGTGTGTTTGTCAATTATGAATAGGGTTTGCTATATATTTGCCTGATAAATGTTCATTGAATATTTAGGCATCTCTATTAATTGATGTCCTTCGAGGCAATAAATTTTACTGTCAAGTGTGTCTTGTTTGTAAGTAGTACATTTATAATATTACATCAATTGTATATATAAGCCATCGAAGCACTGTGAAATGAACTAAATAAATACAAAATAGACTCGGCAAAGAAGTAATAAATATGTAAGTTATAAAATCCCATTCAGCTTGCATCAGTTGACCCATTGCGATTAGATTAGCTACGTTCGTAAGACCAGGATACCAGGATCTAGGGCTAGGGAACCAGGATCAGTTTCAATAATTTTTAATTGTATGGGCAAGCGGGGTATCATTGGAAAGATACTGACATCGACATCAGTAATACATACAATATAATTCTGGATCTCTATTTAGCCCAAACCTGGGAAACCTGGGACCATTTGAGATTTCATGAGAATACAATGAATAATAAACAATTGTCATCAACGAAACTGGTACTTAGTGACATTAACATTATTATTAATGTCGCTTTTATGGCTTATGTTTCTCCGCAATTTTTGTCTTCTGTGGGGCTTGCATTGTATACATATTAGGTAACTTAAATATACATAATAGTATTATGGCTTCACCTTGGTAGATATTTCACAGTCAGTGTAACCTTGATAGGGCACGTGTGCATATTCACATAGGTTTATGTGAGGTGAAAAAATAGGATTCTAAAATGCAATACCAGAATAACTTTGATGTCAAAAAACTTCTGAAAGTTTGAATCCTAGTTTGCCTTTTACTTGATTTGGCTTGAAATAGGTGGAGGAACGGAGACCGTAATAATATGTAGCAATACTTCGCTTTCGACAATATCTATATATGAGGAGAACAAAGAATCCAATCTCAGTTGGCAAATATTGTAAGTTTTGTCAGTGGGGCTGTAAAATAAACTCATAAAACCTACCAAGGTAGTAACAAAACAAGGCAAATATGTTTGCTGTAAAAGACTACTAACATAGTGTACTAAAATGCTGAATTTGCTTAAAACATAATATCTACTATATACATGTAGTATTTATGTATATGTGTAGTATTCATCCTTTCCAATTCTATCCTCCTCGCAGACTCCATTAATTGACATTATGGCAGAGTCAGATAAGACTTTCTTTTTGCGGAGCTACAATTGTTAGCAGCCTTCTATTCTCAGGGGATATCTATTATGTTGAATGAAAGCACAATATATTACTCCTAATAATCTTGATGTGCCACACAGTTACAATTTACAAAGTAGGCCATTTTCCATCCCGTTGTGTTACGTTGTTGTGTAGTGAACGATTCACGTATACTATGTAATAAAGGTATAATATATAAATCTACTATTTCGGTAGAGGGTTCCATTTCATCCAACACTGAAATTGTCGTCTTAATGTATATCCCTAATTCCCAGTCTTATGAAAAGCTAAGGTACCTCACTCCTTATGTAGTTTCTTTCGAGCATATATTTGTATGGTAGTAGTTATGTATGTAGAATATAGGAAGCAAAGTCTAATTATACTCTAGGTGTACATTACTTTAATAGATCAGCACTTTAATTACTAAAGTCATTAACTCAGATTATATGTACATACATATATACGCCTGTCGTAGACCCGGCCGTCTAACAGGCCCAGGGAACCCTGTATCTATACCAGGACTCAGGACCCTCGACCTTATCTTTCTTGGCATTTAATAAATTTGAAAAAAATCACTCAAAATGCAGATTTTTCCGGAATAAAGGGCTACATCGTACTACGACACGTGTAGCTAGATATTTTCATCTGCCTAACTATTACCAGTATATAAAACACCTAGGAATGTGGCTGGTTACCCGTGCTGGTTTTTCTAGGGTATCAAATTGTAGGGTTTAAATACTATCTGAAATGGACTACCAAAGCCACCAAGAACAATGCATTCCTCTTATATATCAATTTTTATATTCGATTTTTGTGGCCCATTTTTTATTTTACTGGAAAATAACACAAATGAGTACGTGTTTCAAATCAAAAGATTATGGGTCAATAAAACGCACAACTAAAGAAAATTGGTACAGAAGTACGTGATGCTTGAGCAACTTCGTTGAGCATATGGAAATGTAATGTAATACCCATGTATAGTATTACTATAAAAAGTACAATGATAACATAGTGCTAAAGCGGATAACAGCAAGAAAACAAAAAGCATTGAAGTAATCCCTTGTAGAACAGTTTGATAGTATGAGAGTGATAGTCAGTACGTACGTATATTACAGAAGTACTAGTCAGCTTTTAGATACGTGTGTAATACTATACCTTACGAAAGCTTCCAGCTTTGGAATTGGAAGATGTTGAGGTTGCGACTTAAAGGATTGGCAAAATAAACAGAATTTCTCCGAGATTCTCCATTTGTATTCGGTGTTCCTGCATCTTGTCTTTTGTGACATATGTTGGCATAGTGTCCTCGAGGAGATAAGGAAAAAGTAGCTCAGTTCTTTGTCATTTTCTATTCCCTATATGGTGCAGTTAGTTAAAAAGTTCTGTCTCCGCTCTAGAAAGTCAATAGAATGACATACAAAGACTTTATGAAGCCAATTTCTGAGAGTCTGGAACAACAAGGAAACGAATTGCGGATAGAGCAACAGCAAGCTAACAATGAGTTCCATTGGAATCCAACTTCCAAACTATAAAGCCAGCCAAATAGCCAAAATGTGTACAATTTACAGTGGGATTGGATGTGAGCGAGAGAGAATCCATCTCGCATCCTTCGCATCCTTCCGTCTCAATTCTCAATAGGAAAATAGGAAAGCCATTGCCGTGCATAGCTACTTGGCTTTATTTACTGCATAACATGAAGATGCTAAGCTGACATAACATTAGTACGTACACACTTGCACCTATAGGCAAATATCTTTTTAGTATTACCTAAATGTAATATTCATATACGCCTATAAATACATAATGTGTGCCAAGCTACTGATTATGTATTTGTATCTGTAATGTATTTACATTGAGTTTTCGTGAAGACATTATGCTGTAGAAAGATATCGTGTGCAAATAAGCAGTCAGTCAGTTCAGTTCTCAGTAGGGAAAGGACACTTTTAGTTTTAGGCACGGCACATCACATCCACATCATATCCCATAAATACCTACATACATAAAGTAGGATGGAAAGTACAGGAGTCTAAGTCTAAACTCTCTAAACGAGCGCCAGTCCAATGGAACCAACTCGCCCGGAGTCTGGCGACGAAAGACCGAATAGTTGAAATAGTTCGATTCATTTCATGATTTGAGTCAGTCTGTTGTCGGCTTGGCACTGAACCGGAGCGTTGTCGTGTCTTGACTTTGACTTAGCCTTAAGGCAGCGGATAACGGAAACGGAAACGGTTTGCTTACCATCTCACGTTCTGTCTCACCCCAGTCCACATAAACATATTTATGTAATACATAGTTTTCTCTTTATGGTTTACGTTTACGTTGCTTCTCTTTCTGCTCGACTACACTAAAACCACTGTGTTTGTTGGAGTTTTATGGGCGTTTGTTCTAATACCATAAATCCATCACATCCTACCACATCTCAAAGTTTGTTCACTTAAAATGTAAACATTATATTGCTTTGCGGGATTTGTTAAACCTACATTGGGCTTAACTTTTTCGTCACTACAATTTTACTACAATGAGTTATGTGCTATATAATTCGACCTACTGTCCCATGTCTCAATTTTATTTAAACTTGTACTTGTACTCTCCTGGATTTTGTTTATAAGTAACCCAGAGCTATCATCGCATTTAACATTACGCGTACACACTAACTGACTTTGTTTCTCATGAATAGATTTGAGACATTCTACAATGTTAAATTATTTACACAAATATAGATAATATTACTAAACCTGTGGTGTTTTCCCCTGGTCTAGTAAACATATACTTACCGGTAATGCAATTTTTGCAAAAAACAACCTCTTGAGATTTTGTGCTCCTTTCCTTGCTACTCAGAATTCGGTTAAGATTGGATAATGTACTTTGTCATACACACATAAAGTCGATACCACTACTGATATTTGAAGTGGAGTATGGTGTATATATAAATATATACACCGACTTTAAGCCTTTCCGACATATCTAAACTTGAGCTTTGTGAAGTGTTCGTGCGTTCGTGATAAAATCGGAAATTGGTTCTTTATATTGAATTGGATTTGAAAGAGATGTGATTCTTCTAGTCTTTAAGCACAGTTATTTCCTTATATGCGATTTTACTTTAGCTACCGTGTGATATTGTTACAGGTATATCGCCGTAACCCATACTAATGTCACAGCACAGTTAGTTATGCAAATTGGCCGTACACCGACGATTCATGTTTCATAGATAAATACATGGTAGTGTGTTCCTTATAAAACCGTTGGCAATCGCTCTTCACAGATATTACGAATTAGAGTCGAGTGTGCATGAGGATGCAAGCGTAATTTTGCTACACTCCTTCGTATTTATTCACTCCAAACGAACTGTCGGGATTACAATTTATCGTCTGTACTTTGTCGTACTAAGATTTTGTTTGTGAAAACAAAATTTAATTGCCCAGAGAGCAGATTGATAAGCTTAGCTTTCGTTCATAATCTTGTATTGTCAGTCTGATCCAATCCACATCAAAGATCTTGTTTTTGTTAAGCACTACAAAGTACATATATTATTTGACATCATACTTTCTTGCAAAGATTATCAGTAGGTACACATTCCAAAAAGTTGTTCTATATACATAGAAATAGCCACTATGTATGAAATATAATTTTGCACACAAACTTGTGAAGGACTTGCTAGATTTTGACTTTACTATATCAATACTTGAACATTTCTAGCCAAAAGTTTCACTTTTTTCCATAAAGTAAACGCAGGAAAGCAAACTAATAATAATATGGCGGACGAAGTGGAAGGGGAATGGAAGAACTTTATTTTCAAAAAGGCTGGGCCTGAAGATTACCCAAAGATATTGGAGCATATGAGAAACAACTTTTACCACGACGAACCTCTAAACGTGTTAACAGGCTTTTCAGAAGAGAAAGCTGCTGACATGGATGAAATGGTCCTCACATACTTTAAGGACGACCTGAGCTTTATCATCATAGAGAAAGGCACGGATAAAGTGAGTGTTTGCGACAAAGTCAAATCGCTTGAGTAAATATTCCACAATTTCTGCTCCTATACGATGTTTGTTGTACAGAAAGAAGTGTCCCTCCGTAGAACCTTTGAACTTTGTAGAAATTCCAGAAATAATTATCTCTAAGTATTCATTTTATTTTTATAGTGTCTTTTTCTATATATGTAGAACTATATGTGCCAGAGTTTATAATTTTATGTGAAAGCGAAGCACTAGAAAAGTTTATCAAAAATCATTTCCCCCTAGGTATTTTCCTTGCTTTGTTGTATATAGAAAACGTTGCTATTGTACATCGTTTGTATGATTTGCAATGCACAACCGTCTGCACAAAATTGTAGCAATTGAATATAGTGGCTATTTATTTGGAATGTGGGTCTTATTACTCCTATTGTATATCCTAGGCCCTTGTCGAATAAAACTGTAACAGTTTCAATACATTTGTTAAACTTTGCTCTACTTTTATAGTGCACCTGTTGGTTAACAGGTTCTCCAAGTATCCTTAGCTATGCAACCAATTTATTTTCAACTGCCTTAGCTTTTTCTTTACTTTACTGTCTATTCAATGTACATTTCTTTTGTAGCCTCTGAGATCATTTTCGCCATATTGTGCACATTTAGGAATGCTTTTGAGAAAGTATTTGTATTTTGGAAAAGTGATTTCATATTAGAATGGTGGCTTTACTTTCTTTTAGACTTACGTAAGTAGGCATAATTAATTCGGTATTAAGTAATACATATAACTCGTTATTGGTTTACGTATTTATTTTTTATGAATATTTTGTGTCTTAATTGTCGAGGAAGACATGTTTGGCTTCTATAGAAGTATTTGAAGAATTGAAATGTAAAATTTCTTACGTGCATAACACCACCTAAGAATAAGTTTGCAGCTTTTGGTTTAGTATAATGATGACGGACAAACGTATTTACTAGCTTGTCTAATGAGAAAGGAACTATGTATTTTGTAATTGTAATGCATATCTAACTGGGACGGAGGCAATTAAAATGATGTCGTAAAGAAAGAAAAATTGGTTTTGTCACGAATGAAATATTACATGCCACGCTGAAGCAAATCTTTGTACAAGAGAACAAATGCATGCTCATTAGAGGTTTACGTGGAAAGGGAAAGAGAAAGCAGAAAGCGTAATGATAATGTAAAAGTGTTCTGGCAGTCTCGTCTGGAATTCTAACTTTTAAGATTGGCTGCCTAGTGTTAAGAAAACAGAAAAGTAGTAAACTATCAGTAGTATCTTGCAGCTCAGACTCAGACTGTTCTGTGTATTCCTGCTTGTTACGTAGACTTCCTAATGAATTCCATCTTTGACAGTTTGACACTTCTTTTCCTCTCAGAAAGTTAATACGAGAGAAGGAGTGTAAAGAGAGAGAGAGAAGGAATCTGTTATCATATTGTATCGTCGGAAAGACTCACACTCCTGCTGGGAGTTAATAAATATAAGCCAACTACAACAGAAATACACACTGCATTTCAAATAACTGGCATCGTCTGATTTACATATAGTATAAATGTGTAAACTTTGATACTTTCTCCTTGCAATTTGTATTTGTGTCATTTTTCGTACTTTCTATGCATATATATATATATATTGTTACACAATTCATAAAACGTATACCTAATGTTTCATGGTTTAATACCCTTGGGAAAGAAGAAAGTTTGTGGATGTAGGCGATGTCGAATATTTGATTTGAAGGGTTCTCTGTCTATGTTGAGATAGAATATGGTAATTTTGTGTAGTATAGTATAGTTTTTTAGTTATTCTATGTTTGTACTTAACTGTCTGTCTGTGTCTTGTGTGAGTGAAGGTGGTTGGAGCCCGTATAACTGCCGAGCACAGAAGAAACGCGCCCGAGAGCGTGCTCGAGATGAAATCCAAGGAAATGAAGAAAATCCTACCATTCCTCATGAAGTTGGACGAGGAGAGCAAAGTTTTTGAGACTTTCCCAACGCTGGATCGTTACGCTGAGCTTTTCATGGCGAGTGTAGATAGAGATTTTCGAGGTCAAGGTCTTGCCACGGAGATGTATGTTAGGGCCCTTGCTCTCCTGAAAGCGAAAGGATTCAAATTGGCCAAAAGCTCCTTCACCAGTCCCTACACTCAAAAAATCGCTACGAAAATGGGATTTCGTGAACTTGCCCGACTATACTTCAAGGATCACAAGGATGAGAATGGAGAGCAGGCTTTCCCTAATGCTGGTGAAGATGAATATGCCACGGCTGGTGTTCTTGAGCTGTAATCTAAATACCTATTATATAACTACAACATACCATCTTAAATACATGTATATATAATCAATCAATCATGCTTCTAGCTTATCTTTAGTCTGTGAAAACTGTTTGTTGGATTATTATAACAATAAACCCATCTTATCTTCTACGATATAATATTACGCATAGAAAGGTTTATGGCAGTGATTTTAGTAAATACAGATATATGCTACATATTATAAGTATGACATAAGGAAATATAAACATTATTACTGTGACTGTAGTATATTAACAAGTAGCTATTACAATTATAATTATTTTACATATACCTATTGTCTATGTTATTGCTTTAATTGAAAAGAGTGTCAACTTTTTCTCCATATCATATTTATATCATTGTAAGGAAGAACACAGCCATAATTATTATGGTCAATTGCTTACAATTTAGTTTTACTTTGTTAATTGTTTACGTTATTGATATCGGATAACAGTAGGTATCTCTGCAATGGTACGGAGTCTACACGGTCTACAATATGCAACCATGTATTACGCTAAGTGCTAAAAATATTAGGATAATTATTCGTAGCAGGGTGGAATAAATAAATATTAGCAAGAAATGATATTAAGAATCTCCTGTACATACTATATGTGAAACTCTCTGGTAGAGGTGTTGTAAATTACGAGTTTATTATTTAAAACCTAGTAAGAAGAAAATATAGATTTTCCACTACCAAAATCTCATAAGAAAATATCGGTACTATATACTTATTTACGTATACAGTGGCGGAACTACAGGGGAAGCAGCCAAAGCAACGCTTTGGGGCCCCAGGGCCCGAAGGGCCCTGGGGGGCCCTG
>JAQFYC010007282.1:0-10726 GCA_034694165.1 Tomocerus mixtus
TAATTAATTAGTGGCGGCGGCGAATTGTCGTCGCGGCGAATTGTCGCGGGGCGAATAGTCGCCGCGGCGAATTGTCGTGGAATCGGTACATATACAGATATGTAGGTAAGTATAGTATAGTGCAGTATTTTACATACTGAACTGCTGTCCTCGTGCATAGATACATGTACGTAAGTAAGTGCCATGACATACCATGCCACTAGTGAATCTTTGTTCTTACTTGCAATTTACAATGGATGTACAGATATGCATGTAGTGTACCTTACTATCCACTTACTTCCTACACTGTATCACTCTCAGCCAAGAAATAATGGAATGAAAGGGAAAAATGCAAGTTTCTTTACAGAATAATCCAGAGCATTCACGGAATTACCCAGAGATTTATCTGTGCGTACAGACTTTCATCGAAAACAATATTTTTCCCCATCACAGTCAGGATCAGCTAGTCGAAAGCTAAATCTTTGGCATGCAAAATACTACAGTACACAACATAGTAAATTCAAAGTGCACTACTAGTGTACTAAAGGAGCATTGGCTACTGCAAGTACTACTTAGGATTCAAAAACCCAGAATATCACAACTGCTAACACTTGTTCTTATTCAGCATTACCAAAGAACTAAATGTAATTGAACTAAAGTTGTAAACTGAACTGGGGGCCATAGGGAAAGGAGAGAATGGTAGGAAAGTGGGAACAAAACTCAAAACAAGGAGCCGTACAACAACATTTAGCCAGCATGCTACGAGAATGAGCAAGTGAAATAACAAAAAGCTTCCTCACTTTCTCTTTTCTACTTTCTCTGTTAAAGAGTAAGTAAAGGAAACGGAGGAAATAAAAATCTCGTTTATATTCACAGTAGCGAATATAAAAACAAAGCTGCACTCTATTTGGCTTATTGTTTAGAGGTTTAGTCCTAGCTTAGCTTTAGCTTCCTCAAACTTAGTAACCATCTATTGCTAACTCATATCTGTAACTTTAGTTTAAGAATACTCCTATGTACAACCGCTCAAAATACTGTAGAATAGTAATGGATGTATTTAGTGTATAGGTTATAAAAATAAATACCACCTTCAGGTACTTCTTTCTAGATATCTTATAGTGGATATACAAATAGAGACAAGAATGTGTATACTTCCTGTAGAAATCATACATATCTGAACATAGGTATATATAGTAGTGTCAGCTCAACGAACCTTCGCCAAAGTTAAAGTTGAAATAGTAGAAGCAGAGGAAGGCCAAGTGGAATTCTAAATTCTAATGGCAAACCAAGGAGAAAACTAAAGCGGAGGAATCACACAGTAGATTTTATTTAACATCCTCTTCCTCTATGAATTTTTCACTTTAAATCACGTACTTTCCTTTAAAATACCGCAGTTACGAACTTACTTTATCTCTTCCTTCCCTTCCCGCACTATTTACTTCATATTGTGTATACACAACGTCTCTCACGGTTCGGTGTTATGTTATATCAGCACGATAAGCTTTTCTGTCGTTCTTCTGGAACTAATAAAGCGTCTTCCTCAAAGTATGCTGTACAGGGTACAGTATTCATGTACAAGGCTTTCAATTTTAATAGTAATAGGAAGAAGACTTTAATTGAGTACTAACGTTACTCTGTATACTTTCTTTACCCAAAACTCAGTTTGCCTGGATAGGGATCCAAGGAATAGATAACTAACTACGTAGACAACCTACAATAACTCAAGATAACCCCCCTCCTTCAGGGTATCACAAATTATATGAATAAAACAACAAGATCCAAGAATAATTTATCATGAAACACTCGAAATCCAATTCCATCTTACACAATGACTTGTAACAGTTGTTTGCATTTATATGCTACATCTTGTGCGGAAACGTTTCTTTAGGTTGCTCACTACTTAATTTGGTAGAACATTTAAAACTTAGAATTCTCAAATATTATGAGATTTATGCAAATAACATGTTACCAGTTACTGCACTGGTATTGCTGAATTCATTTTCACTTGCCATCTGATGTACAACAAGGAAACATGCATACAAGAAGTTCGGGTTTCTAAAATACAAATATACACACACTATACAGTAGTGCTAGTGCTTAGTGTTATCTATTACGCTGAAAATAGTTTGACCTGGGTTTTTGAAAGCATGGTATAAACTAAGAGATTTATTACAGGACAACTGAGGATCACACTAGCATGTAATAAGGTATTTACATTTAAAATTAGCACACAAATTATTTTGTGTCTACGTAGGTAAGGTACAAATTATTATATATGTACGTAGGAGCTAGGAGGTAAGGTGTGTAATAAATAAACAAGTTCATTTCTTAAGTATCAAAACTATCAACGGTGATCTTTAAAACTTTGCTTGTGAAATCAATACATATTATTATATATTATAAATATAATTGCGGTCACATAGTCTTGTTTACTTATTTAGGAAGATTATAAGCTAGTATAACGCTGGATTTCTCATAAACAGAAAATCGTGAGTCAATTTTTAAGCCAGTAATAGTATAGAGAGGAAATCATAATGAAATAGTGGTGTAGTTGGCACAATACATAGCGAAGGAGTATAATACATACCTAATGGTACATTTCATTGAGTTGAAATGTTTCAGCTGCATTCGGCAGTTTCCCAAACAAAAGTTAATGTTCCGAATGGGAAATGAAGGGTCAATGGTAGACAAACGACGAAATCTCAAGTTGATTTCGTGCATTCCTGTCCTTTCCGTTTCCATTCTTCATCCTCAATAAAACCCAATGCTTTCAAAAGCAAACATAAACGACGAAGGTCAGTTATAGTATATCTCGAAATGGAACGTTATTCAACTCGAAGAAAGGCCAAGAAAAATTGAAAATGAAAGGAATCAAATAACTAAAGGGATATCTTCGTCCCTAAAGATACCATTTCGTCACATCACAAATCTTTCTATTCACTATCTCTATAGCTTGGTTGTCAATTCAATGTACATCTTTTATGATCAGAAATATGTATCAAGTTTAGTACTCTATACGTAACATTAATTGGCATGCTTTTTTAAATGCGTTACAGGCACATAAACTTAAATACTGCGGAATATTCCCTTGTTTGTGATAAAATACCTATTTACAGAGCATTGCAATAAATTAGCCACAGAGATCGAAATGTCGCTTTACAAGCAGTAGTAAGAGAGGAATGTTTGTCGGACAGCAGGGAGGGTGAAAAGTGTTTGAGTGGAAATAACTCCATCCTGTTAATGGGTAAAAGGAATGCACTACTGTACACTGTACTTTGAAGATCTTTCCCGATTGTCTGCATGACATGGCATTGGTTTACAAAAGAGTAGCAAACACGAGATTTAGGCATTACAACTACTATATACACAATTTTATCCAGGAAATACGATGCGATGGTATGTTGCGTACAGAGAAAGTACTATTTACAAATACTCGAACAATACAATCAACAGACAGACATAGACAACCAATTTCAGTCACGTGACCACGCTTACCACGATTTGGACTTTGTGCGTAACGTAAACGCAAGCGTAACTTTTGCTATAAAAGTTATAGTAGAGTTGTAACTTGTTACGTAATATTAACACTAACACTTGGTATGTCCTGAGATGTGTCCTGCTGCAAAATCGTCGTCTATGTATGGAATAACCCAAAACATTTAAAACCAAAAGAGGCAAAATTGTTTTGGGCCTGAAACAAGCATTCGGTTGAGCCATTCATTTACAAACCTGGTTACACCCCTCGAATCACAAATAATTGAATAAACTTGGCCTTTGTCGTGTTAAGAAAAATTTGGTTTGGTCTTTTCGATATATAGGTAGCGATATAGAACATACATACCAATACGCACAGCTAGAGATTGTACCAAAATACTAGCCGTCAACCGGGAAGTGAAAAGAAAAAAATGCGTCCTACATTCCATTAGATTTTTTGGCTTGATCTTCGAGTTTATCTGCTTATGTGTGTTAGAGTTGGCTGGTGTATATGAGTGAAAGGACAAAGTGAACTTAAGCTTGAACAATCGGCTGTGAACGGAGAAAACATTGAAAACTGAAGAAGCCCCCGAAAAGACAGTTATGGTGTATCTACCGAAAATGAAGATTGCGATGCCTAAGAGTAGTCTTGATTTCCTTTCTCAGTGCGACTGTGAATGGGAATAAGGGTGGCTTTAGGTTAAAGTAATTTTTGATTTGGTGGCTCGGGTGGGTGGCTCTATTGCTGGTATTTCTACTATAAAACCCAATCCAATCCACCTTAAACCTATTGATCTGATATACTTACTTTTACTTAGTTAGTTGGTAATACATTTTCAAAGTTTTCCAGTTTACTTTCTCTACTCCTGTGCTGTGCCGGTTCTTTGTCACATATTACGACCAGTAAAAGTAGGGCTATGCTGGAGAAAGTAAATATAATACACAAAGGAGAAATCTCTACTACATAGTACTTAATACGTAATCTACTACTATAACTGGATTTCTTTCTAGGTAGGTATTACGAAGGTACTATCTGTGTAGAAATGTTAAATATGTATACTAGGTACAGTAGGTTACCATGTTTGTTTATGTATGGCATCTGTATGGTTGATGGTAATCCATACTTCCGTGTGTACCATATTTCCCTAATTATCCCATAGGTGTGTTGTTCATCAATTTATCTTTAATATAAAATTAAAAGATAATTCCTAAGTGCATCTTTAGTTCGGTGTAGTGTTAAGTGTAACATTTCCAGAATTCCATTGACTCTGGGACCACTTTTTGTACTAATTGTAAGTAGATACATAAGTGTTTCTAGTTTCTAATATCAAATGTTCAAAATTTAAAGTAACTCTCTAAGGAGTTAGGTGAGGAAATACGGCATGCTATGCTATCTGCTAGTGATAGTGGATTATAGATGGATAGATGTTTTGAATCGCCTTCACTTGCACTTCAGTGCGAGTTGTGAAAAGCTTAAAGCTTACTTACCGTTACTTTAGTCGTAGCTTAGTACATAACAGTATTTGGCAGTAGAGTCAAGTCAAGGAAGCTACTTAGATCTAACTTAACTTATAGGTCCAAGTGTACGTAACTCTTCTATACCGTGGCGTAGCATAATATTTGTATGTACGGATAGTAGGTATCAATAGTTAGTTACTTACTATTAGACTAGTAATAGAAAGAAACTAGGAATAGGAATTATAGGAACATATCCATATTTGAATCTTCTTCAAAGCTCCATTTACATTTTTATTGATCCTGAGGGACACTGAGAAGGAGGATGAGACTGAGCTGAGAATTCGCAATTACATTGCAATTTCAAAAGACTCTTTTCTTTCTTTCCAAACCAAGAAATCCTCTCCCTTCAATTCTTCCGACTATGTTCTATGTTGAGAGAGAGAGAAACAGAAACCTAACTATTTCTTATTCTTTTCAGCGACAATGAGAGTTCCGAAAAGGATGGGACGGGAAGGAAATTACTAACTCGCAAAGGCATAAAATCCCAACGAACATTCATGCACCCAACCTTCTTCCACTCTCGCACATTCCATTATAGTAGTTATTATGCATTATGACCTGTTTACGGGAACCCTAATGCTCTCTTATGTTTCATATCACACTAGAATTTTGTAATACGTCTTCATACTTTAGCCCTCTAAGACAACTATAGACACAAATTGATAAATTATCATATAGGTAGGTAGCCTAATAATACTAAGAGAAGTAAGCAAACCCGGTGGTTGCACCGTGTGCCCGGATATAGTCGGCGATGGTCAACAAAGACGCAGTCCCACTGTCACAAATATTTTCCAAGTGTGTGAATGTCTGCCTAAGCACACTACGCGGGCAATAAGAGCAAGTCATTATGACTGATACGTGTAAAACAGTTTTGCAGATAAAAATTGAGACTATAACTAAATAAACCGTGGTAAACGTTGTAGAAAAGGAGCTTGTCAATAGTGATAATCATTGTGATAATCATTGATAGTCAATGTGATCATCATTGATAAACATTGACGGACAGACAGACAAACGGACATACAGAAAGTGTATCAAGTATATGATTGTGCTATGTTTCAAACTGACCTAAGTCGGTAACCCGTTGACCGACTGACACCATTTTTCAATGGTGTTACCGTAACGGTAATATGCTACCCTTAAAATTTGAAGTCGATATCACAAAACGTTTTCGAGTTACACCGCAACCGGAGTGAGGGACGTAGGGAGGGACGGACAGACAGACGGAATAAAACCATAAAGGAGGCAAGCTTTTTAATAACTTTAGATTCTCTGAGAGCCGGCTGGGTAGAGTACCCAACGATGATGAGCAACTTAGTTAGTTATCAAATAAAACAAATAATTGCAATTAGTCCTTATTGTCAGATTAATCGAGTAGTCTTTTGTGTGACCTGGCCCACAATATTCATATCGCTTACAACAGTTGTTACGGCACGGTAGGGTTACCGGCTCGTTTAACACTACACCAATAGAAGGCTAGATCGTTGCTGCAATAGAAGTGTATACTGTATATTTTTCATTCTTAATAGTGTTAACAACTATATTTAGTATGTGTACATGGTTATTGGGTACTATGCTCAAGAAGATTCAGTTATCAAAAGAATGGTTATATTATTATAATATTTAAAGCAGAGCAAAGTTCAAGACAATAGATATAATAATATGTATACTAAGCGCACTAATGGCAAATACGTGTATGTAAACATAACATACACATAGTAGTATGCCGGAACCCGTCTTTCTTCTCTGCGTCTGCAAGAATATAGATCGTGCAGGGCAGAATAATATCCTTGTTTGCCCTTTTTGTGACTGATGATTGCAAAAACGCTTTGTTATAACATTATAACTCGAGGCCAATGGCAATTTGACATTTGTGTCCGTAAATTACAAATTTCCATATTTTCTTGCCCCGTTCGGCTGCATCACTCCTTTCTCCCTTTTCTCTCTTCTTCTTTCTTTCACTTATGAAATGGGCATGAGACGAGATTTGGTTATTTCGCTCTCAGAGAGAAAGCAAAACTGCGACGATCTTTTCGCTATACGCTTTACTCCTAGTTACCATTTTCGTAATCCTCTATGCCAAATTCATAATGTGTAGCTTATCTGTAATATGGTTTCATATTTGTGTCTATGCTATAATAGCTTAAAGTATGACTTAAGAATGCAAAGTCGATGCATCTTGGAATTCCTGTGCCCGCTCCGAAAGAAAGGGTATGAGAGCTCATTCTGGTAAAATTACACCTAATTTTCAGAAATAACCACACTTTGCATAATTTTGTGACATTCTTGGCATGCAAGGAGAGATGAAAGGGTTTCTAAAGTTCAGATCAGTATAGTACAGCATAGACACATATTGCACTCACAACAATGTACATACATACTAACAGGACCACGCCACGCCAGGCCAAGCCAGGCCAGGACATGCCAGAAGCAGCTCTCGTCAAACAAACCAAACCGCATTGCTTGTTTGCTTGGTCTTGGCGTGGCATCATGGAATGGTTAGGATTGGAGTGGAATGGCATAGAAGACAGCATCAACAGTACTAAATACAAACACAAATTCTACGATACGATACTTCTGAGGACTTTGCTTTGGTGTATCAAGTGAACTATGTGTCCTGTACGCTGTACTGTTCATGTAATGTATTTGTATGTGTATGTAACTAGAACATTGCATTATAAGATCCACTATTATTCCTAAGGTATGGCTTCATTACACAATACACTCAAGTAAAGACTGAAGTGTCCTAACGATTTCTGTAGCCACCGCATGACGTCATAAAAGCCTCCTGTTCCGTTTCTGGTTTGGTTTATTCAACCCGACTCTGCTCTCTTAGTCTCCACATGAGTCTAATCACTTGTATCTAGTTGAAAGATGATGTAATTTCACGTCTTACCCATTACAAAGTCAAAGCCACAGTGTAGACTCAAGTCAGTCGACCACTAGACATACTTACTTACTATGGGTACAATCTAATACCAACACTGCACTAGAGGAAGCAGAAGAGTAAATGACAAGCCGAGACAGGCCAAGACGCCAAAGAAGAATTCCAGGCTCAGTCAGGCTCAGACACTCACTCACTTTCAGTCTCAACACTAACACTTCCATTCAACTTTCAAGTCAACAGAACCAGAACCAGAACATTCATATAATGAAAGAGTGTAAGTATATTCTCAATGGAAAGTGAGGCGAAGATGGGAAGGGGACTTGTAGAGCTATAAACGTATGCATGGTAATGCATACATATGTTTTACTATGAGAGTGGGAGAGAGATGGCCTTAAGTACTAACAAGTAATGAGATCATCATTTCACCATCTCTTACATTACACTTTAGTACACTTTCATTTCGTCTTTTGTCACTTTCTCTGCATACAAAGTGACTTATATTTACTGCCCTCCTATCCTCCCTTTTATACTTAGAGATTCAACAGAGCAAAGCTATTTTGGAATATTTAAAACTCCCTTTACTAAATGAGGCAATGATGCATGCATGTTTCACTCTTATAATGTTTCTTATGTACATGCTTACATTAACTAACCGATGCATTTTATATTTATAATATTATATTTGTCGAAGGAACCTAATTCTACTTGGCACTTGGATAATAGAGGTCATTAGTTTTAATTTACACTAAAAATTGGTCAAGTGCCACACGCAATGAAAATCTTAAAGATTTCAAGGTTGTGCTGATGTTGACACTGTGCCACCCAGGTTCTATAGTCCTGTTGAGCTGGTACGATGGGATTCTCATGGAATCTTACAGTGCCCCAGGTTGGGGGATATTTGTATTCCTGATATCGTCAGCTTATCAGTGATACCCCGCTTGTCATATTACGTTGCTACTTAAAATTTTGGGAAACTCCACGATTGTGTGGCCAAATGACATTGTGACATAATTATGACATTATGTATACATTGATGTGAGAGTGTTCAATCAGAGAAATTCCGTATTCGTCGTTAGAATTAGATATAATATATCGTCACCTATAAAGCAAATAAGGCCACATTAGCTTTTTATTTAGATGCATAAAAGGCTAATTTAATTTTTTCTGTAGCATGAATAAGTAAACTTATATAGCGTAGTTAAGTTATCCTTGATGCATCTATAGAGAAAGTTAAGTTAGCCGTTTTTGCTGGATAGGTGACGATATTTAATGTTCTTTTCAAAGTTTACTCACAAAGCTAAGTAAAATTAAAAAGCCAGTTGTCTGCGTTCTGCGTACCTATGCACTTATACGGAACTACTTATACATAGTATATGGAGCAAAAATATATATTCTATCTTGAGATAAAGAGCCTTCAATAAATTACTTCTATAGAATAAGTAGGAACAATATTGAATTTTAACCTCCATTATAGGGCGCAGAAGGACAAGATTGGTTTAGTTGTAAGCTATATTCTATAGACACACTACCCAAAAACAATATTCAATCTAAATGAAAATGATAGAAAAATGAATAATAGTCGACAGCTGCTTTCTCAAAAATGTCAAATGAAGTATGATGCAGAATCGCAGAATATTAATACCTGAACTTACTTATAGTAGTACATGTAATATACTTCCATTGTTCTCATCGTTCGCGATTCTTTCATGCATTCATTCAATTCACTGCTCTTTTTGTTTATTAAAATGAAAGAATCACTTCAAGTGTAATTGCGACATTACAGCAGCAATATTATAAACTATAATTTTGTTACTTTGACTTTATTATTGTTAGCTACATGTTATCCTGGCAGAACAAAAATACAAAAACAATGAAAGTGATACCAAAACAGAACAGTAAATAACAGTAAAATGGGGAAAATTCTGTTCATTCAATTTGGAAATTCGGGGACCTTATGGTCTTCACTAAAAGATATAATATATCTAAGCAGTGCATATTTAGGTATGCATATATGTAAGAACCATAAAAATCAAAATCAAGCACATACGTAACATAATAGATTTGCCATAATAAAGTCGGAATAAAAGTTTCAGTATTGTAAAGCGATTGAATAAATTGAAATACAATAGAGTGGAGCACTACTAAAATATTTGTAAGAGTTTATTATACTTCTCAGAATTCGTGTCACGCCTTTCCCCGACTCCCCACTAAGCATACTGCAAATATATTCAAATCAATGTTCAACGTTCAAGAAGACGTGCATTCAACTATAGAAGCAGTTCTAGTATACTGACACACTACTAAACTATCTAAGTAAGTAAAAGCTACAAAATTGTAGTAGCTATACCTAGCTTTCTAATAGGAAAGTAAAAGCAAACCGTTGTGCTGCTTTACGATGAAATGTACAAATCTAATGTAAGCACTTGTATGTATTCCTATTGTAATACAAACTGTTAACACAACAAAAAAGGAAAAGCAGAGGAAGCTTGAAAACATACTGCTATGAGTAGAATGAGTACAACATAACAGTCTGCAAATACTGATAGTACATACATAGAGAACAAAAAAAATAAGTAAGCAAACCAAAAGGAAAGCAAAGGCTCTGGTTTCTTATAGCAAACAATTGAAGAAAGAAAGAAACATGGTCCACAACAACGTTGGTATTGTGTATGGCTACACACATTATATTAGTGTAAGTGTATATGTTGCAGATATAAAAGAGTATACTTATTCCGCATTTTCATTTTCCAAACAGTCTAAACAGGTAGATGATATTAATTTTTGTGAATTACTAAGTAGAAGGCAGGTAAAGCAAAAGAACTCCAAGCCCCAATGTAAAAGTGCCTGGACCACTTTTGACCCTATAAA
>JAQFYC010007283.1:0-10726 GCA_034694165.1 Tomocerus mixtus
ATGGTGATCAATAACTTAAGGCAAGTGAATATTTTATAGGGAAAATGTATTAAATTGTTTGGATTTCAACTTAAATTGCAGGCGAAGTGAATAATTTATTATGCGTGTATCATTTTCCTGGCAGCTGAATTTTTTCATGGGCAATGAATAAATTCTTGGTAAAAATTCCAGGTAAAGCGCATAAATTATAGGTGCCAAAAAACATAAGCCAAATCTTTACTTGGCATTTGCTTCAAAGCTTTAATGATCGTTTTCCAAATAATACAAATTATAATGAACTAATAATACTATAGTGTCCATCAACGCTTTTAAATGCTGTTTGAAGGGGATGAAAAATACTTACATTAGGATACGCTGCTAAGACAGTCAAGTCAACTCCATAGGTAACGTAGTCAGTTGCATTCAATGGACAACGACCCATGTACATATCATTACATCCAATCCTACTGACACCGTTCCATGGAAGTTCAATTCCTGGAACTATGTCATTCCCTGTAACCACTACAGTAAGGTTCTGTGTAGCTTGACCTGTGAAATAATAGATGTACAATATTGTTAACATCAAATAAGTCAGGAATTGATAAATCATTAAGTAGATACTTTAATTATTTACATGCTTTTAATAATTAAATTAGCAATCCCTTTTTCGCTCATTTATGTAATATGTAGTATTTTAGGTATTTACGGTATGGTGCTTTAAATAAGATTAATATATATCGCCACAATATTATAATATACCTAAACAGGTTGATGGTGTATAGTATACAGTGCGTTGTGTTGCTTTGTATTTGTATGTATCATGTATTTATGTATCTGTATGTATGTACTATGCATTAAATGTACTGTAAAACCCATGTAAATGCTGGACAGAGAATGTTTCACTTACTAACTTCGAAGTCAATTTCCACTCTATACGTACTTCCTTTTAGCAGAAGACATGGTGGCGCATCACAAGCAGGTATTATGATGTGAACAAGCTCTCCAATTGTATCTAAAATTAAATAATAATATGGTCATTTAAAAAACACTGTATAGTACAGAGAATGAGAACGCTAGGTATGTAAGTAAAACAACAATGATCAATCATTAATCATGTAAACCCTCACTGTACAAACTTTTTAATGTTTTAATACAAAATTACTACTTACTTACACCTGGGCATGCCCTAATTGGCATTATGCCGGCTGAGGAGGCATGAGCAATTATCAGGGTAACAAAAATCCCCCCAAAAATGTCAATCATTGTCAAACTAGTACAATATTTAAGGAACTATGTAAAATAATTGAGAATTCCTATGCAGATCCTTGTGTCGCTGCAATTGAATGAGATATTAAATTATTTTCCCTTTATACATTTCTAATTTTATCATGCGTTCTTTCTGTAGGTGCCAGTTACCAGTTAAGTATTGATTAATTTAATGACAGATATATCGTTATCAGCTCGCAACAGGTGTCCTATTGAAACTATTGACTTTTTTCACAATATTGAAGAAAAATAAAATTCCAATTTCTAGTAATCTCAGTGACCGGGCCACGTCATTACTATGTGATTTCCCCATGTAAGGTAGTTTCATTTCATGTAATGTCATTCACTTCATAACTCGACGATATACGTTGCATTGTGCTTAATAGAGATTGATAAGAAGAGAATCAATGCTCATATTAAATTGCAGTAAATAATAAATAATTTAGCATTATGAATTCAAAGACAGCACATTTTAAGAATAATATAACAGGGCAAACTTTGATGTGTTATTTTGCTATGCATGTATTGTGTGCATCTTTCTCTATTGCATAGGAGAGCATTACAATATTTAGCTAAATACTATATTCTTCGCAAAACCATGCACTTAGCTATAACAGTAACAGTGAATAAGCAAATAATATTATCATGGACAACTGAATCAAATACCAATTATAAATGCGCATATTATCGGCAATACTATATGACAGCATAAGTAAACACAACAGGTGTTTTAAAAGAGTAAACATTTTAAAATGATAAGACAAGACTGTATCTAGATAGTATTATCCACTTTTGATTGACTTGCATAGATAATATTACATTATAACAATTAAGTAGTCATATGACTCGTAGCTCGTTATGTGAGAATAATTCGTTTCGAAATCTATCATACCTACGTGAGTCATGAGCAAGATTTCTTTTGCCAATTCAAGAAGCCTACATAATATGTATATTGTCTCTGAAATATTTAAAAGCAAAATGTATGCTTTAGTAAGCACAGTATTTCATAATGTCCCACTCCCCATTATACTTTTGTTTGGCAAAGTAATTAGTAGCTTAATAAGTCACTCTGGAGAGGTTAGAGTGTTCCGCCTGATTTTCATATGTATCTACGAGGATCTATGTACCTATAAAGTATATTCATCTGAATAAGTACTAAATACAACAAATAGGCAACCATAGTATTCTTGAGGATGCGAGCTTTGTCCAGTCAATGCTAGACTTGATCTTTTATACATGGTAATTGCTCGGAATTGCTATTAATATAGACGTCCCACCGACGGCCTTGCAAATTGATTTAGATTGTTAGTGTTAGTACCGTTAGCCTGGCTAAAATTACAATAACTGCACTAAATATTCTATAAGTATAGGAAAAATTTGGTAGTTAGTGTAATTGGTTGGTAGCAATAATGGCCAGCTATTTTTGGAATATCGTTTTTATCTTGTTTGTTAAAGTACGTGTTTTTCTGACCATTGCATTATTTCCTTTTGTGTTGTTTACTCGATATTGTTTAACAGAGTTAATTTCCTCTTCACAATTACAGCATTAAGAATATTTTATTATGTACGAGTATTACAGAATATTATTACTGTAAAAGCTAGTGAGTATGTGTGAGATGAGAAGAGAGTCTATTTTACATTTATAAGCAATTTTTATCACTAAAATGCTGTCTTTTCTTTTGGGTTGCAGTAAAATATTTAAATACCTCAGCATAATTATCGTATTGATTATGTAGGAAAAGAGCTATGTAAATATTTATGTAATTTTATTTAGGTATGCTAATCTACTTATGTAATTTATTGTCTTTTAGAAATGATCAACAGCAATGAACTACGTTTTGTATCATATTATGTAGTACCTACTTGTATTTATCTACTGTTTTTTTGCTGAACAAATGCACGAATTATTCCTCCAGTATAGTAGATAATCTGTATTATTAGCTTTATATTACAGTATAAATACATAATTGTAATAGGGTCTGAATTTTGTGCGCAAAAAGCATACCATTTACTCTGACTGTTCTTTATTTTGGAGTAATTGCATCCATAATCCACACCTATTTCAAGTTTATCAGGGGAAAGTTCCAGATATCATCAAGAAGTAGTAATACGAATTGAATTGATTATTTAGGTACGGAATCTAGTAAGGGTATATAATTAGTAATTAGGTATTTATTTTAAGTGCTGGGAATGGTAGTTTCTGTTGTATAGTGTGCCCTTCAAACTTCAAAGATGACGATTATCAGTACCAGTAGACGAGATTGACCATATTAAATACCAAGAATATTTTAAGCATTTTTATTTCTAACATTCCACCTTAAACTTTCTTAGTCATGCATGTTAGGTTAGCTCTATACGTACTAATATCTGGGAAATATGAATAAGCAGGCAAAACTGTGTCTCAGTCCCACGCACGCAGATATCCAAATGAATTAATTTATTTCATTTTATATCCTTGTACTATAGTTTTTATGTAAGTACTACGCATTTTAGTCGCAAGACGAGTTATGTTTGTGACGCTGTTGTGGATACTTTTCCACTAATGAAAGGTTGTTTATCGCAATGCTTTACTCTTATTATCATGAATTCTGAGAAGCTCTTTATAGCTATTTAGGAACGCTTAGCTTTATCCGTTGACCAGCATCTGTCTACACTTTGCATCTGCGTTCGTTCATAAGATTATCAGGATAAAATTGCATGAATTAATGATTAGTACTTAAACCAAAGGATTTGATAATATTATATACCCACACATTAATTTTGCGTTACAAAATATTAGCACCGTTGCTGAAATTCTTCTTTCTGCGATCTTGTCTTATGACTTGAATGATTTACATAAGTACTACATGTAATACAGAAAGAGGAGAATTAAAGTTTTTGTATACTAAACAACTTAGCAAACAAAAAATATGCCTTACGGTAGCAATATAATCTGACGGTGGCTGCAAATGGTTATATTATTGTATAAGTAGTAAAATTAAAGCAATGTTGCATGGATGGATGTGATTTTAATGATACCTGGGCAGTTTCTCTGTTCAAAAAGCCATGGAGGAATATTAATATACAAACTATGAACTACGGTCATGACGGCATTGCATGTTGGTGCTGAAATGCTGACTTGACAATACATACGATGTATGTACGCTTGGTTAAGTAGCTATATAGTAGCTAGTAGCTACCTAAACTACCTATGTATATGTACGCTTGATTGCAATTTCTTCCCTGAGTTGGTCAAGCATTGTCAGGTAAGTATATTATAATATTTCTACATAATAATATATAGTTACCTGTTCAGCTATAGTGTCTATGCATGTAATACAATAATCCTATGTACCACAATGCATTATTTGTTAAATATTCTTAAGGATAGCAGCTTCTCTTTAGCTTTGTTGTCCTATGTCATTATTATTATTGTTACAACTACAACCCTTTTGTGTTTGCTCTGTATATGTATTGTATTTTGTAAGCCTTTTCCTTGTCTCACAATCATAAACAAATGCTCATTTCACACAATAAGATTGGCTCCACAGGTCCACTGCCTTCTATACTAATACTACATATTCTAGAGTCTTTATTATATAACACAGACTGCTTATTATAATATTATTGGTAATCCCTGATTGTTAAGAGCAGGTGAGCTTCTTAATGTAACGACCCCACTTTCACAACCACCAAACAAATATACAGAGATCACAAATCCAGCTTGTAGCTCAGAACAACTTGTTTCGTGACGGCCAGCGACCGTAAATTAGAATCTCTCCTGCTCCTTGTTGTCACGAGTATCCGTAGCATACAAATCTCAATTTTCCTGTGTATTTCAATTGAAAAGTTAAAACTTATTTAGAATCATGATCAAGTACATCGGTGCCGTGCTCTTGTGCAGCGCTCTTGCTACTGCAGTCCCTGTTGACACTTGTAAAGGTAATCTATTTTATTCATACGCTTCTCCGTTTAAACATAATATATGAAAATTAATACAAAGATTTTAATAATTTATTAAGTTTTAATAATAAGGAAACATTTGCCATTATTGCACTAAACTAAATGACAATGATTTTGAAAGAGTTTGTCTGTAGGTTATATCATGTGCAATTTTTTACGTGCTTTGATTACGTAACATTTGAATGGCAAACCGGATTGTATAATAGAGATGTGTTCATACGTACGATGCATGGGAATATTGTAATATGTAGATGCTTACAGATTACAAACATAAATACATAAGCAAATCAGAGAGAGAGCTCAGAAGAAACTCACTCAGTAGGTTACTGTGTAAGTAAATTTTGCAGTGTCACTCTATAGTACCTAACTAGCGATATAAGAAGGAGACCCAGAGATCATCATTACTGTGTGAGCATTACTTAAATATATATTGCATTGGAATTTTGTTAGCAACTAGTTTTTATCGTCTTGTTCTGTCATACCTGCTAAATGACAATTGCACAGAAAATAGTTCGCAAACTAATGCACTTTTTCATATCTTTAATCTAAGTAGGTAAGTCACCTAACGATACGCAAAACCAGATAAAACCTGGTTACAGCTTAACGTATTGAATGAGACTTAATCTTTAGTGATTATTATAGGTTAATAAAATAGTTAATATGTATGTATGAAACGGAATTATCAGATTCCAAAAGCTGATTAAAGCAGTGGAAAATTATGCTACTTATTAAATAGCGATACGTGAGATGTTTTTGTTTTGAATGTCTGTCTGTCTGTGTATCTATCTATCTGTTTTAGCACTGTAAATCAGGAACGGATTGAGATAATCCGTTGAAATATTCGATTCTACAATTCATCCATAAACCAGGATTTAGCCGCTCAGTTCCTGCAATGAAGCACAATTGCCCAGTCTCCAAAAATTTATAGTCCAACCACTATGATTGGCTGAGCGGCAACACAAAATATAATCCAACCCTTCTGATTGGCTGATGGCGCTATACTGCGGGAGACAGCCCAAGGTCTAACTCCAACCTTCTTATATTGCGAGATATACTGTATTCTGTGCAATTCATCTAGGTGTCTGGTCGTCAATGGGCAAAATCGGTCCACTCTAATGACATTTGACCTCAACCAATAACAATCCCTATCTTATTACATAGGCAATACAAGATATTAGAGTGAGTGATAGCGCTCAGAGCGTTGAACGTGGCAACGTAGATTACACGTACGACGTTGCCTATAGTTGTATGATATTCAAATTCTAATACTAGAAAATGATATATAATTTGTAAAGTTTTCTTAGAATGTTTCCTAAAATCTCATACCTTTTTAATCATCATCACTATTAGTTAGTTACAGCTGTTTACCGTAGTTTATTACTTGTATTATCCGAACGAGGGCAATACACATTGTATTTAGTATGCTAATATGTAACATACCTAGACTTAAACAAGTGGTAGGTAGTAGAGGTACTTCAAAATATTATATAGCATGCACGTGCTAGTGCTATTACTATCTTCTCTAAATTACCGAACTAATGGAATGATAATTGCAAAATGTATATGACAAGTTGGCTCATAGTTTCCATTTCTATTTCAAAGTATCTCCCTATCAATTTTTGCAGCCTCAAATACCACTAATTGTTTGCGTTAGAATCTCACTTGGCATTTCCCATTTGCTGAGCTAATAATTTTCCATGATATTGGTAAAGGAAGAAAATTTAGTTTCCAATTTACGAACCACTTAACTTCTCTATGGTTGTCTATAATCCTATGGCAAACTATTCGATCTAGCTATTTACTATTTACTTACATTAGTTCATGTAGTAGAGATGGGACTATAATAGTATTATATTTATTGTACAAAATCCTACACCCCAACTAAGCAAATTGAATTCGTAGTGCAAGCAGGGCAGCCAGAGACAGAGCCAGAACCAGCCGGCGAAGCGGTTACGGTTACGCTGTGGCTCTTCACTAAACTACACCAGCAGCAATAATAGCCTAGTGTAATGTAATGTAAACGGAAGACGATTAAGTCTGCTCCTTCTTCTGTTTCTGGTATGGTGTGAGTAATGAGCTATTAGAGAAGGTAATTAGCATGTGCATAAAAAGGGTAGTTCAGTTTACAACCTAAAGCCGTATGAAGAGTATGAACTAAGTAGATAGCACAATATAACAACATTAAAAGATACTACACTGCACACTAGAGTATGACACGTTCTAATAGTGTGTATGTGTGTAATAAAATATCCTCGCTAGCTCTCCATTCTCAAAATGTAAGTAACAAAGCTGGGAACGGAAATGCTTCTATTTAATTTGGTGGTGGTCCAGTCCGTAGAAGCAGAATCGCTATATAATATCAAAATATCTGGTCTACCCCGAATCCCGAACCGTATTGCTCCGCACATGTTTAGGTTTCCCCAAACCACAATAATGGAATTACCTCTTCCTGACCTCACATAAATTTCTTACGGTCAATAGGACCTTCCTAATATTAAATAATTAAAGTCTCCTGCAATGCCACAGACAATCCATACATGGGATACATAGTAGACAGTCTATATTTGACTTTTCATGAACTATCTACCTGAACAAAGTTGTGTTTAGGTAAATAGTAGCACAACTCTAGTTAGCTAAATGGGTAAATGTAATTATAGTATGTATGTACTGAATTTAACATTTAGACTAATAAATGGTATAAAAATACAGATACATAAGATAGCTGTATATAGTTTATATAGTAGTAGTAGTACGTAATTAGATCTAGAACTATTAAATCGGAGTTGTTATAATTATTTCTGCTAATAATAAACATAATTACATATTGTACACTCACGTATATGGCTTTCGTTCGTATGAAATAAACGGTCGTCCATAATTACAACTGTAACAGTAATTTGAATACAATTGTTCCGTAACTGCTTTTGGAAAAGCTCATGTAAATGATACCAGCATATAACTGGCGTTCATGGAAATGTAGTGGTACTGCTATTTATTACTAAGAACTGCAACTCCACAATCCCCAATTTTGTTAATGGTTTCAGTCTCATGACAATTGTACAATAAGCTGTATGTATTTATAAATTAAAATTACTACAGATTTCATTCAATTAATAAGGTTACCATTCATCATTATCATTATTTGCAAGCAACGACTACACAAAGTGGTTAAATTACATTTTAAAGTTTACAACTGTGTAAAAACGTAGCTGTGTTTGCAATTGATAAGCAATATTGATATAAATAGGAGTGCTCAGCCATGCACCTGTGATTGTGAGTCACTATTCTGAGGGAAATCCTGGTTAAGACCAAGACACCTAATTGTGAAATTGCACCTAACTAATAAATGCACAATATATTAGCACAGAAAGTGCTAACTACTATGTGCTAACTCAGTATAGAAACAATGGTCAATAATAATGTTACATAGCAAATTCTTTGTAAAAAGATACTCCTGATATGTGGAAAATCAATCTTATACAAATGTGAATGTATATTTGCACTGTACTATATTTATGCAAGTCCTTACTGAGCACATCTATATTTGAGTTGTCATACTGTTTGCAATACTATACTAAGTAACTAAAGACTACCATAAATAGTCAAGTTTTGGAGTAAGTATAAAAATAAAAAAATGAAAGAGCAGCCAAAAGTCTTGGTTACAAACGAGCTTTTAGTAAGTCGTGTCTGGTTTGGCTGAATTGGTTTAACACGGCAAGGCATAGCATGTGTTTCACTTTGCTGGAAGCCGGAGAACAAGTTGAAATGAAGCATGTAGTTTGCACTATCAACATAATGGTTGCTCGTCAGTTTTCGTCTTTCGTGCCCGGGTGCCTTAACTTGTCTCTCGACTTTTGCCTTTAGCTGTTAGCTTCTAACTAACATAATGTAACGCAACACAACATAAGGCTGCTGAACAACTGTAGGAGTACAATACAAAATACAATACAACTACTCGTGCAGTGCACATCTCTCTCAAGACAAGTAAATAGTGTACGCAAAGGCAAAGAGACCATCGCATTAGGATACAACTTTTCATTTCTCTTCGCTACTTATTATATTATGTATCCATTGCAATTGCTTATACCTTAGACGTGATGATGAGAACTGCTGCAAGAGAAATCGTCTTTGAATGTTTCCTTGAGCATAAACTTGAGATTCGGAAATATACAGCAGTGAATACGTAAATAACTCCTATAGTTCTATAATCCCATATATTTACTTTATATTTAGCTGTGAAGTCAATATTGTACTTGGTAACACAATATCTTCCTGCTTTTCTTGTTTTTTTTCTGTTGTGAGATAATAATTATCCTAGAGGATAAAGGCTCATCTCACCATATCACATCAGTAAATATTATATGTTATACATCTATCGTAGGTGCAAAGGACCATCAGGCATAAAGGGATTCCTAACGAATAAGTAGTTAACCCACTCCTACGCAAAAGAGTGTCTGTACCTTGTGTTTCTGTGTGACCAGGATATATATTATATTACAGATACTTAGGTGGTCATGTTTCATTCATATACAATAACTTTTTTATGTTTAACTTCATTGAAGTGGTAATTAAGCTGGTAGTCAGTACAATACTATTTATCCTGCAAAGATTTAAGTAAACGCTAAATTAAAACGGAGTTTGGTTAGGCGAACTAGACAAGCAAACAGAACACCTTCTGACGATCAGAATGTTAACCCAGTCAAGCAATGCAGTGGGCGTGTAACTAAATTTTTCTTTTTTCTTTAATGCCTTCCTTCGCTCTATTTGCTACCTTAAGCATTTCTTTCGGTTCTCTCTTGCTTACTTACTAGGTAACGTACTTATTTTCCTTTTGCACTATGCACCTTCCGACTTCCTGACTTTGGCTAACTCAGTCTCATCAATTTTCTCCTAACCAGATAGTATTCTCTTTCCCTTCATTTGATTTGCAACTTCCAGGCATATTCCTAAATAAACTGAGCAACTTCCTTCCAGTCTACCCGCTACCCGTTATTACGTTACGTTGCTATTATAGTTCACTTCCTAATTTCTTTGTTTGCTTTATATTTCCTGCAATAAAAGTGCAAATACACATAATAGTGTATTAAATAGTATTTATAAGTATACCAGTTAAATATCTAGTATGTATACTTTGTTGAAAATACTAAACTGTAAATGTGTACCATACTAACTCTCCAAATTATATTTACCAACCAAACCACAGAAGAATTTATTGGGAAATCTTATTATTAGAAGCTTAGCAAATAGGGAAATAGGACAAATACTAGTAGCATAAAATGCATAGTAATCATAGACAAGACAAAGTTACTAGAATAGAATTGTTTGTATCTTTAAGAGCATTATGTTGAAGAAGCACTTTATTCAAGAAGCAATATGCTTCACCGATAAGCACAAATACAATGGAAAGGGCTTAACAAAATGTAATAAAGTTTGCTACGCATTTTAAGTATCATAAAATCTCAAGTACACACTTAAAAGTAGGTGTCAAAATTTACCGGGAGCGTAGTAAAATTTTACTATTTCCTTGGTAAGTCGGGAA
>JAQFYC010007284.1:0-10720 GCA_034694165.1 Tomocerus mixtus
CTCATTTTTATCGGAGTTTTAGTTTAGGAGCTAGATGACCTAGACCACGGGGACATCTTTTTGGCTAGCCCTGTATGCACCTAAGACTTATATAAGCGAGAGACATAAATAGACAAAAAAGAGGAAATAAGAGCGGTAGAAAAAAATTTCCAACTCGATACGAATAGCTCTTAGCAATTCGATATGACTGCAGGGAGTTTCCCCTTCTTATATTACACAAAAAACACAAGAAAGAAGAAAGAAGAAAGGGAATAGCTAAAAACTTTTTCTTTCGGCCAAACTAAAAGCAAGAGTTTCGTTTTGTAATTCCGTGAAGGAAGTGATGAGATGAGATGGAAATTGGTGATGTGATCTAACTACAATATTTAAATGTAACACTATTTAATGTGGAAACCCATACTAAAATGCATAATGCCTTAATACTATAATATAGTATAGTAAATATAAATTATATTCTCATTGCTCTATTTTCAAATACAAAATATCAAATCAATTTATATACTTATTTTCAATATTACATGTATATTTATGTTCATTACCTTTAAATTAACACACCATAAATAATGTAATGTACTTTTGAATACAAGAAATGTTATAATTCAGATTCAGAGACTATATAGAACCACAGCCATGTCATTCTCCTACCTGTATATAATTTATGTATATCCAGAAATAAGAATTTAATAATTTCTTTTGTAATTAGTGGCCAAATAAATCAAATTGCACTCATTTACATTACACTAAGAAATGGATTGTTTACGCAGTGTACTAAACCTTATTCTCTTCGTACTGGCTGTGTTCAGTTTTTGAAAAGCAAGAAAATAAAATTCCATATTTGTACGATTAGTGGGCACATAAATAATTATTAATAAATGGACACTTTTGGTAAGATAATTAATTAATGCACACATCCATAGCAAACCTGATAATCATTGAATATCAAGAAAATAGAATTCAGTAATTTTTAAATGATTAGTGCCTAAATAAATCAAATTCAATTCAATTTATTATTTAATTAATAGAAAATGCATCGTTTTGGTAATACTAATATGCTGTATTACTATAATCATAATACAGATAGTAATGAGAATAAAGCTGATTGTTCCAAGAAATCCATTTTAAGTGCGTATGTTGGTTGGAATTTGGGGAGTTGGAGCCAAAAGTCAATATCATCATCCTGCCTCATTCTTATGCATATCGCTTTAAAAAGAAATTCTGACTAACTGTGTAGTAATGTAATGTAAAGTAAGTAGGATGGAGTAGGAGGATGATTGCTGTAAGTAAAGTAAGTGTATGTTAGTGGAACAGAGGAGCACACTATGTGAATTTACATGGGAGATAATGTAATGAAAAGGGATGGGGGTTTGAGTTTGGTTATTAGTCCTGGTAGTTGAAGAGAGATGAGAATCGGAGAAAGCAGGCCAACAACCTCGTGGAATGGACCACGGAGAGAGAAATGGCTACTTTATATACTAGAGCACTAAATGCCCTCGTTTCTAACCTTAGAACGGCATTACTGCAAATAAATTCGCTAAAGATGAGTATATTCCATACAAACGTCAAAGTCAAAAGGGCCTTGGGATCTGAAAGGCAAGCCTCAACAAAATGGAGGACTAAAATTGCCATAATGAGGACAGAGAAAGTCAAATTGCAAAAGTACACACAGTATGATGTTCTACATTCCCTGCATTTTGCCGAAAATGCCATATCAGTCAAACAAATGTCAATTTTGTGTTTTTTACACATTTGACAGATTAAATCATGCGTATGCTGAATAAAAATCAGCTCCGGCGTACCTGTATATTTTATATGAAGGAATTGCTATAATTAATATTAATTTAGTCGATTCTAAATACATTAGTAATCATAATTAGTGAATACTTTGCCAAATATTTTCCCCACTAGATCCTTAATGCTTTAGGTAAGCTTCTTATTACAATTAAAAAGCTTCTGCTTGACTTGGCGCATTACAAGGGCCACAAATAAACCAAAAAATATAATTCCTTTAATCACCAGCAACTAGTGCAATTTTAATACAAAAAGATAATGGGGTATCTATTTAATATGTTAAATAAGTACGTTAAATTGCAATCTTTATTTGCAAATATTATTTACCTGTGTATTAATATTTATAACAGAAAAAATTATTAATTGTTAATATAATTTAATTGGTTGCAAAAACATTAAAGCGTGAATTGTTCATGGCAAATTGCAAAGTGCCTAAAAGTTTTTCTAAAAGATCTTTTGCGTAGTGTTGTATTTGAATTAGTATTTACTGGCATGATTATGATTCAATTAAATTGTGATTCTGAACAAGGCAGTAAAGTCCAATTGCAAAATGCTATGCAAAATTATTTTTTAGCTTAGCGTTTTAAAGGGGCATTGACAATGTTTGTAAGAGATAGTACAAGTCTCATCTACAGTATATATATGCTCTTCTCCATCATCATTATTATTATCATGGTAGTTAGTTATGATATCGGAGGAGAAGAGTGCTACAGGACTTTCTCCAACCTGATTATTGACGGGAGGAGGAGAAAGCGAGAGAAAGGGACATGGAAACACTGCAACCCGACAGTTTTCAACTCACAGCTAATAATCAGCTCAATTTAAACTCAAATCACGACTCTCTTCCCCACAACGGAACTCTAGTCAACAACGGAAACCTAATGCCGTCTATTTACTAGCAACCATATACAGATATTAGATACCCGTAGCATACCACATACCTTTATGTAGTATACACATCCCATATTATACAATTACATTGCATAACACTTCCCTTATTTCTATGGCTATGCCATGGCACAGGCCAAATCCAAATTCTAAATGTAACTTACACAAAATGCCTAAGCACATTCCTCTGGACCCCAATTCACAATTCACAACAAATCCAAACGAACCGCAGTAGTACCATTTAAGTGCCTACTTATTCATACATTGCATTGCATTGAATGTCCTCTCTAATTTACAGATTTTGCTACAAAAAGGGAACCAATATTATTTTGTCACGAGGATCGGCAAGAGTTGAAAAATAAATGGACAAACAACATATCCCCATATTTATCTGCTTGTCATAGCGCTTATTAAAAAAAATTGAACTCATGTAAGTGAACGCTTATTTATTCTTATGTTTTTGCATATTTGCGAATTTTAGACTTAATAGATATCTGCAAAAATGTTTTACTTTAAAAAATGTTCGTTTCATTGAAACCAGTAGTGGCATTGAATATTAAAAATAAGTAAATCCAAAACTACTAATTTTTAAATACTTTCGGTTATAGTTTTGGGTTTTAATAGTATTTTCATTCCGAAATTGAACATTTGCAATAAAAATATTGTTTTGCGATTATCTGTATAATGATGACGAAGTTTTTGATGCACTGCTGATTCCTAAATTCCTATTTCTAATTAGGTTTAGCAAAAGGTAAGAATAAAAAGTGAATAGTAGACAGAGATTATTTTAGTTTAAGAAAACCAAAGAATTCCATTGAGACGTTTGGGAAATTTGCGATTTCTCGCTCCCTGTAAGTCATATAAAGTCATGTCGTTTCGAAATTACATTTTCTAATTGTATCTTACGCGAATTTATTTCTGTGAATGGGTAGTTAATACAATTGAATAGTAAATTGGAAAGTAAAGAAAACAATTATATACATTTATCTTTAGAGAAGTATTGAACTTTTATTGACTTACACAGATATTTACACTTACCGGATAAATGGAATTTATATGGAAGGACTTTTGTACGATCCCCACAAGAATCTTTATAAGAGGAATGTGCTGCACCTTCCTCATATTCTTACAAAACATCCAAAAATAAATAAAAATAAATTTATTTATTGTGAAGATTTGCATGGCCCATATTGATTCCTTTGCGGAACATTAAACTGATGAGAACAGTAGTGTTAAAGCTGATTCTGGATGTTCTAATTTTACGATAGGGTTTCTGTTAATATTTGTGTGAAAATAGGATAATTTTTTTAATTAATAAATATTTTCGACGTTTGTACGAATTAAAATGACGAAGTGAATATATAACATTGTAAAGATTTATTAGGTCTGTAGGTTGTTTCAGCTTTGGTTTGCTTACTTGTAAAAAATTGTTATACAATATAGAGCCGTTTCAATAATGTTTAGCCAGAGAAAAACTTATAGGGAATTTCCCAACTAAACCCAAGAGCAATTTCGAATACTTCTCCCTATTCTGTGAATGTGTAGTTAATATGATTGAATATTAAATAAGACAGTGCATAAAGACTATTAAAAAGGTACACAAAATTGTGGAACAATATAATAATTCATCTTTATGCGTATTGAACTCTTTAATTTGCTTTTTAAACTTAAACCATCTACATGTTAATGGATATAAGGAATTCCTTCTAATTGGGAAGAGGTGTGCACTGCACAATAGCTCAAAAATCTTTACACGCAGAATAAACTGTAATAGAAATGTTATAAATAGAAGTCTGTATTATTATTATATGTATAGTAAGTAAGCTGTATCTTTAGGTAGAGAGAATGTCTTAGTTGCTTCATGTTTAAGTTGGTGTGGTGCATGAGAAGTTAATTGCGTATACGTACTTAAGATCATATGCGGAGAGAAAAGAGAATGAAGACGAAGAAGAAGTGAGAGCAATGAGTCTCGGTCTCATCTATATAAATCATCATCAATTATCACAGCCAAAGCTTATATGGCTCATTGTGCACCCCTACTAAATCCTTCTTGCATCACTTGACTTGACTCGCCTTCACTTTCCCAAGAACCCGAGGTGACTACTCTTTGACTACAATCTCCTCCGACTTCCTCCCTGCTACACTTTCTCATCTATTTACTTCTTATATCTGTATTTCAGGAATGTTTCAAAGAAATACACGGAAACACCTTCCTAATGCGTTACAGCCAGCATTCCCTCTAGAATTTAGATTAATTATACCTACCGATACGTACGCATTATTAAGCAATATGTATGTATGTATCTGTTCTGCACTTCCTTAGTACTTATTTATGGGATTTAATTTAAAATCTATAGAAAAATGTGACTATAACGTAGCTCGTATAATGTATATATTTACTGTAAGTATGCATATACTATGTCAACGTCATAAACTACCTTATGGCAAGAGGTGCTTTTAAAATAAAGTGCCCACCTTGAAATAATTGCTGCAAATATTTCCAATTTAATGCTCTTCTTCAGTTTGAAATGGTTCAATTGTTCGCAGCACCAAATGCTTTGCATAAAATATGATTTGTTGTGCGTTGCGTGTTTTGCTAAAAGTGAAATTCTATATGTTCAGTTTTTAATCGACCTAACCACTAAGTAAATTTTATTTTGCGACTCAAATTCTGTGAGTAAAAATGTGCATCTTTCAAATATTGTTTAAGTATATTATGATGATAATGGTTATGTTACAGATAATAGCAGCCGATCGATGATATGCAGAGGAAGTAATTTTGAAAATTGATTTGTACTTTACCGTGTTGTAGCATAGAAAGACTAAGAACAAATACACGTACCTGAAATATACAAAAAAAAGTTTTATTAGTTAATTGTTACATATTACTCTCAGATTTCACAGGGCAATTAAATAATTAATTAATGTACATTAAAGAAATATGAATTTTGCAAAATATATATGGGTAGGTAGTAGGTACTGGTATTAAATACTATTCTGACTATTTAAACGAAGAAAAGTATGCCAAAAAATGTTCCCTACAGTTATACAAATAATTCCCATTAAAACCATATTTTTACTAGTAATAGTACACTAAATGCATTTTAATACAATTTAATTTATTTGCCCACTATTTATAAAAATTTTACTATATTGTTTTTTTGAAATGTGAATGATAATCAGATTTTTGGTTCTGACGATTCCCTTCATGTTTATTTGTTGAGTTTAACTTATTGCAACATTTATATGCAATCCACTATAAGGATTATCAATTGCATGTACATCCCAAATATAACAAGCGACATTTCTAATATTATGCATCAAGACCAAAATGTACTTACATATCTTAAGTATGTATTTATATCGATTTCACATTTGCATAAAATTGTACCTTAACAAATCTGGCCTTTACACGCAATCGCAATCACGCATTCCGATTGGAAATTATTTGATGTAAAATTGTGTCTTAACAGATTTGGATAACTAAGCGACGATATAACACACGAGAAGTTGAGAATTTATGTGGGAAAGATATCCCTAAAAGCCTATACCTGTAATATATACATTTTTAAGCCTAATTAAAGTACCCTACGACACTTATTCTAAGCTTTGGTTGTGATAAGTAGTCTAAGAATTTAAACTAACATCTTTGTGTAAAATAACACATATAAAGTATAACAATACATATTTATTTTTATATACTGCCTACATATTGACAGATCGGCACACCCAACAGATGTAGACGTGCAATTAGAGTCAAGAAAAATTCCATGTACATGTACAATAAAAATAGAAATTCTTCTTGCTTATATTATCAGTATTTCAGTATGTGCATGAGATAACAGATCTACGTACCAAAAAGGAGGATCCCAATCTCTTTCATTTCCCATTCACATGCCTAATGTGTTTACTTAATCTTGCCTGCGGTTCCAAAGAGACAAGGACCTAAAAAGCTTTTACTTTACCGCAAAGGCAAATGTTTATCAACTGACTGAACTGTCAGTTGTCACTCCTTTTTTAACTAGCGCTCTCAATTTCTTATATCCTTATAACAGTTATAGTTGTTGCGAAATATGTTATCTAGAGAATTTCCTTGATAAATTCGTCTTCTTTAAATTGGACGCAGTTTCTACATTTTTTAGAAGAAATTGGGGAAATGGCGTAAGTAAACGCAATACATTATTTATTCTGTAAAAGCTTTTGAAACAAAAGTAAACAGACAGTCTATATTACGTAGTGCCAATCTTTTTGCCGACTTATTCTGTTACAGTTACACATCATAGGAGTTAGAGTTAGTAGATAAAGCCAATTGTACGTGAGTACCTAAAGGAAACATGCCTGGACAAGGACAGGACAAAATCTGACCAATCAGTTTTTAATGTAATTAAAACTTGTACAGACATTCCAGACAGGTTCTGTTTATTTAAATCCTCACCTACCTATGCAATGAGGAGACCTACATACAAAATATATGTAAGCAATTTGTGTCAGATTTCGGTGAATCTAATGCAGGCATCGAAAAAAATCCTCAGTGCAGTTTGAAAAAAGAATTTCGCACAAATTGCTATAATTTCTACTTTCTCCACTTTCTCCATGCAGAAAGCATATGTTTGTCTAATTTGCAAACGTAGCCACGTCCCCTTTTCCGCTTCCCCCGATTTCAAAACCAACCTGGTTGCCTGATTGACAGCTTTTTCCGAAGCCTGACTCTTATAGTTACCTTATGTGACATCGCAGTAACCTTTACCATTACCACATACCACGTACACTATTTATAGCCAAAGTGGCACACAGTATTATAGTATAAGTTATGTAACGGCTAGAACACATACATACTGTACTATAGGTAAAAATCATTACAGGGAAGAGATCCGCTCACTTTATCAAAAGAAGAGTGATTGTCACAATGAAAAACACCATGCCATTCATTTACGTTGTTGTGGCACTATCAGACAGACCAAGAGAAGACCTGCTGTATAAAAGGACCCATTTGCCCTGCCATGCCATGCCAGCATAATAAGCAAACCTTTATGTATATCACATGCAAGGTGCTAACAAAACAAAAGCTTTAAACATAGATAATAAGGCTTGTGTGTTGGAATTACAGATTGTAATACAATTTGGGTATCTCTACATATATTCTACATATTTTGAGGAAAGTTGTACAAATGTCCTAGTTATAAGGGTCTATGAGGCTGCAGGATCAATTATATCAGATTTTTAAATGTTGTTCTAATTAATTTTAGGGAAACTTGATTTATTTGTCCACTAATTATAGAAATATAATGACATGTTGGTTTTTGATATGTAAATACGATACAGGTTCATAGTGTCAACGATTTTGCATGGAATTCTATTTGGCTTATATTAACAGGTAGGGATCCCAAACCCGAACCACAATCTCAAACTCGATAATCCTAGAGAATTAGAATGTTTATTTCAAACAAAAATTATTTGCATTTTGATTATTTTTGAAAAAATGTCACGCTGTAGCTATGTTTTCATAAAAATCTTCAATAATACATTAGAAGATCAATCAAGAAGGTTTCCGCGATATTTATTTATCACTAAAGATTTGATTTATCCTCCGAAACAAGATAACGTAAAATTCAGGTTGTCAAAACACTGACGTTTTTGAATATCTAATGCCATTTCAATAATTTTGCATTTTACGCTTTCTTTGCATAAAAATGACCACTAAAATCAATAGAATTTTAGCAAATATTTTTCTAAGAGTTTTTTATTTCATAAATTCAATAAGGATTTCTGTCTACGACATGTACAACAAATATTACAGCCCACCGATATAGCAAATTGGTATAGGGGATATAAAAGAGTGTGGAGCCTTATGTATATAGTGTCTTGTCTACTTAGCAGAACTTGAGTTTGGTTGAGTGCAGTGAGCAGTGCAGAGTCTGTGAGCGAGAGAGAAGAACCAATACCACAAAGTTGATTATGCAGTTATGCTTGTCTGTTAGAGAGAAAACTTCATTTAAAATTTAACTATAAATCGTCTTGATGTTCTCCTACTCTGTGAGCTCGTTTGCATTTTGTTGACGAGAACGAATTCTACATTTTTAATGAGCACGGCTATGCACACACTAGTTTCCTCTTCGTCCGTGTAACTTTCCTCGACTTGACTTTGAATTCGGAATTCCTCTCGCTATCTCCCACTCCTACTTCCTACTCTTTCGCCAAGCCAAGGCACTACATAAAACACAACCGTAAATACTTGCACTCTACACTCTACACGCAGAAATAGGGAGAGAAGCAAAGGCAAAATCTTTATCATGATCAGACGATCCCTTGTCTTACAATATTACGTTTTCAATTCAAATGTATACAATACAACCTCAATCTACATTACAGGGTGGTCTGGTCTTGTCAAAGACCATACTTTGTCTCTGAAACGCATACATCCAAATAAAAGATGAATAAAAGTATATAGAAAATGCAGCATATTTTTAGAATCTTTTTACGAATTGATTTACCACAGTACGGTCGGTGAAATTTTAAGAGGTCCAAATGATTTACGGCCAAAAAGCATAACGTTTTTCAAATTCCCAGATTATCGTAACCATAAATTTTTTTCAAGAGTAGAAAATTAATTCCTTGTACATATCTGCATATCTACATTTAATTTGTGAATTTAATTGATGAAAATGAAAAGTATCGACTTTTTACTCCTCAAAAACTCAATTACCTGTATATTATGTCTTTGCGTTAGCAAGTGGAATTTTTCACTGTTGTCAAAAAATAGTACATTTTGATTTTTGATCGCATTTTGTGGAAAAATCGCAAATGTAATGGAAATAAAGGAATAGCAAACACTTTTTCGATAATTTAATAGTTCAAATTGGCACAAAAAATCAAAAAATTGGAAAAAGCGGACATTCGATTCCTTTTCTTGGATTTTGAACTTTAGACTCCTTAATTGATCAATGTTTCTTTAGCATTAACCTTGTTATGTTGTAATTTTGCTTACCAATTCTCAAAAAAATCTCTGTAAATGGATTATAAGCATTTTGCCCTGCATCACTGAAAATATGCTCCCCAGGTGTGAAATAAGCTCTTTGGCTACCCTGTACTATATAGTTATAAATAAATACTAGTACCTAAGTATATGTACAGAAAGAAAGAATTCACAAATATCAAAATCACCCAAAGATCATTATAAGAAAGGAGCTGTACATAATACATACATTACAGAGATATGCTAGTTTCTAGTGCAAAACTGTTACTTGTGATGTTATGTGACGTGAGTTCTGGTTCTGACTGTGAACATTTATGTATCCTTAATAAATATCTGCCTTACATACTATAGTTAGATTGCCCACATTAGAGAAAACGTGCAAAACTACTTTCATGCACGCATGTGGGTATCACATATATAAATACTTGTAGTTTGCTACAGCAAATTTATGTGATGCGAAAGACACGTAGTTAGTTAGGTAGTTAGTGCAGAAAGTAGGAATAGGACGAAGGTTAGGCATCTCGTTGAAGGAAATACAACTTTGAACTTTAACCAGATCACACTTACACTTTATACTTTATACACAGTAACAGAGTTAAAGTACATAACTATTACTATTTCTATGTCCTGTGTATGTAAAAGGAAAGTTAGAGTTTGTAGAAAGGAAGCTAATGTTAAGTAAAGCAAAAGCAAAAGCAAGGAAACCAAACCACAGAATAACATACACACGTTATGTTATGTTATGTTATGCACTACTTAAGTATGTGCATACTAAGCCAAAGCCTAACCAAAAGCCAGGCCAGAACACACTCACTACTCACTACACTTAGACTTACACTTCGACAAACACATTGTCCTAATGTATGCATATGTTACCGGCAAAATCGGTAATAAGGCATTACCGGTAATGCCTAGGGAAAAACGGTAATATTTATAAAATTTCAATTTTTGGGTCAAAACATAAATACGACAAATTTTAAATAAATATTGAATTTACCAGTTTGATTAAGCAGTTAACGGGAAATCAGAAAAGTGTCACCTCAACCTTTTACTATGAAAAATGGCGACACT
>JAQFYC010007285.1:0-10719 GCA_034694165.1 Tomocerus mixtus
TAAGTTCATTCGAGGCAAAGTAAGTCGAAAATTCGAGGTACAATCAGTTTATTTATAGGTGCCATTAAATACAAGCCCATTTTTAATTGCTATGAATTGAAATGAAACAATGATCCTTTTCTTAATTTTTAAAAGAATCTTCAGAACTCTCTGATATTGCCACCAAGTGCTTGTATAATGTTTCAATGGATTCAAAAAACAGACACAGATTTTCAGTCGTTCTTCCCCAAGTAAGAATTTTCAATTACAATATTTCAATTGACAATGACAGTTAATGTGGGAAATGTTTTAAATTCCTGATTAAATTTTTTACAAGATTCTAGAGAAAGTATTGGACAGCAAACAAAGAAGAATCAACATAGAACTTGGGGCGCTCATCACCAACTTGACAAGGGATGAATTGTGTGCAAGATTCATACGAAGAAAAGATTACCTGAGTAAATTACTAAGCCAAGGTCTGAAAGCCGAGGATGAATTATTGATGAAAGCAGTTCGAAACACGGCAGAAACTAATGGAAGACTGGATATCTCAGCTTGTGATATCAGGGACCTTGCCTGTGCTATTGTTACATCAAAGTCTGTAGAATTTGTTGTCGAGTGCATTGGTGCGATGTGTTACCTCAACCCGGAGAAAACTGATTTTTATGGACTTTTCAAACTACACGATCTAATCCCATTTTTCAAATTGGTGTTAGCGGATGGAATTCATGTTCTTGATGCTGGGAAACGTAAATATGATACAATTTTCAATATTCCAATTAAAAATTCCTTCTATCTAAGCAACCTTTAGAGAATTCACCTGCAGACGTATTCACTAAAGATCTAGCTTGTAGGATAGCTAATAGTTATTAGCCAAAAAAATTTCTTAGGCATTCGTATTTAATTTTGCATAATAATTTTATTAATTGCAGCTCTTAAGAGTCCAATGCTTCTGGATGCTGTGAATCTAATTGGAACGTGTATCGGCCACCCTCAAGCTGCGATCCTTATTATTTCTGAAGGGATAATTGAATCACTTTTGAATTTGCTGTGTGCGCTTGGAGAAGACAATACCATTCAGGAACAAATAATGTTCTCATTTTGCCGACTTGTGGATCATGACTTAACACGAGTTCACATAGTCGACAAAACTGAAGTTCCAGACGCTCTAATCTCGATGTTTCCACACTCAAAGCCAGAAGTCCAAGCAATTTGTCACACAGCTTTAATGACACTAGCTGTAAGCTAATTACATTTCACTTACAGTTTCTACTACATTATCATTGTCCTTGATTATATTTTTTATTTTAGAGATACAGTGACAAATGGAATCAAAAAGTTAAGGAATCCCTATTTGTGATGAGTAACAAAAAATGGTTGGATATGATAGTAGAGCAGGATTTGAAAAGTCCAAGGAATCCTTGTTACATCCCACCTTCAGTACCGGAAGAAGATCCTACGGAAGAAGATGAAATGCTGGGAGAACTGGATGGAATGTCCGATAGCGAAAAAACAGACGAGGGTGAAGGGGAAAACAAAAATGCGATTTTGAAAATAGTTCAGAAACAATTTACGGAGGAGATGGCAGCAAAGGGAATCTACAGTTTACTCGGCTCTGATAGCAGTGAAAGTGATCTAGAGATCGAAATTACAAACGGGGAAGAAGAATTCTCTGACTTTACAGACACAGAACTACACACTGATGATAGCTTCAAAAATTAAGAAATCATAAAGATAATTAAAAGAATGCGTTTAATATTATTGGTAAAAAATTAGAGCTTCATTTGTACGTGTAGTATTATCATGGAAAGTCATACCCCCGGGATATTTACCTTACAAACATGAAATAACAACAAAAATGGCAATCGTATTTGTATTAAGTATATATTAATACCTGTTTTGTGTTTGCAAGGTATAATATTCACAGGGTTGACTTTCCATGCTTTTCAAGTTGTAAATTATTTTTTCCATCATTAAGTATAGTTTTAATCTACTTTCTCCACTTTTCTCGTTATACATTTCAAGTGAACTCAAATATTATTAATACTGCGCGATCCACGACTAATAAAATACTGAATATATTTCGCAATATAAATCCTCTAGAGTTTCTATTCTCTTTCGTCCTCCCAAATCCTCATTTCAGTGACAGCTGCTTACGTGACACGTAAGTGTCACGATACGTGACAGCTGCTCTTGCTTAGTTTATATTGATGTGATATCCAACTACAGTTCTTAATATTTCTTGATATTCTTCTGTTATCTATAAATAAACAGAATAAATATTTCTAGAATAAAATAAATAGTCTAATTTAAGAGTTCGAAAATATGGTAAATGTTAATTATATCAGCACTTGATGATCTCCAAGAATTTCCAATTGTTTTAATTCCTTCAACTTGCACAGTCCTAATGAGACTGATAGATTTGTTATTGTACTTCCCACACCTCGGAGCGATAGGTACTTTAAATCTGAAAGAAGTGGGAGTATTTTTTGTCAATAGGTTATATAAATGTACATATGTTAGTAATTAAGGCAAAATCTGTAAAAAGTTAAATATTTGATTGCAAAAGCTAAAAAATATATAATTTGCAAAAATATAATGAAAATTATCGACATTATTATATTTTTAAATACAAATATTCGCATTACAAGAAAGATTGTTTCAAACCTTTAAGTCCCATCGAAATTGATTTATCCTCATATTTGATATCATTTTGTGTGATTAGGAGAATAAAGTCTTCTGCCTCATAACGGCAAGATTCGGTGTTCCGAATTTCTTCTGGAGATTGACCGACGATTCCAAAATCGGTAAGGGAACTCATGTTAGCCCATATTTTGAGGGATTGTAATTTCCCGAGTTTCTCAATTATAAATCGCATATCGAAATCTGTAATACTAGCTTTGGACATCCCGTTATATTGGGAATCAATTTCTTCTCTTTCGTCATATTGGAAACCGGGTCCATCAACGATGCTCAGAGTAGTGAGATTGAAATATTGGCAGCACATTTTTGGGATACTAAAGCTATTAAATACTTTTGAGTGACAGTTGAGCTGGAATTCTTTCAAATTGGGATACTTTATTTGTTGGGACATCAAGCAGGAATACTCGTTTATGAAAAGTTTGGGAAATGTATCTGTGTAGATTAAAGCTTCTTCTTCAGCCACTTTTACTGGCCCTATATCCACGACTAGCTTTGTCATGAACAATCTTGGGATTTCCCAGGCAAGGAGTTGACGATTAAATTCCGCAGTTCGGGGATCCCCTACTTTCGTAAGCTTCAACGAAAAATTGATATCCAGTTTTTTGAGCAAACTATCTTTGTTTGAGGGGAAAAGAGCGAGGAAAAGATTTGCCGGGACGAAAATCCCGGTCAATTCGGAGAGAGTAATTTTCCTCAAAGTTTTCCTAAATTGCTCACTAATAAAGGGAACAAGGACAGAGGCAAAATCTGGATGAAGCGTATTTATTTCCGTGAGTTCAATTGAAAGTTCGGTTAAGGACAGAAAATTGTCATTTCTATATACAGTAAGCATGGGAAGGAGTATTGCCGCAATGGAATGGAAGGAAATTGTTTTCAAACGGTCCCTGGAACACGTTTCCCCTGTTTGCCAATTAATCCGGAGTTTTTTCAAAGTTTCCTGGTGATTTATAACAATTGCTCTTAGTTTTGAGACAATCACATCTGAAAATCCATAAGTAGCTCCATAGCGTTCCCTCCGCAAAACATTTTCACAATTAACAATCTTCAAGCTGAATTCTTCCAGATTCTGCCCGGATGTAAATATTCCCGGAAGATATACATCATTATGTCGATGTTCTATGTGAACGCTTTTAATCCGCGATGGAAGATTAACTTTTTGCAAACTTTTAGCCAAACTTTCTTTAGTGAGGTGGCAATATTTCACACTTAGCTTTTCAAGACTCTTAAACAATTTCAGAACTGCGACCACACTCTGCCTGTCTTCAAAATACATATCCTTTATCTCCAAGTGTGAAACATTTTGCACCAATTCCTCGAATTCTTCCATATGCTTTAGCAGAGGACTCCAGAAATGTTTCATCAGAATATTTTCCATTCTCATTCCGGTTGCTGGTGTGTAGTAAACATATTTCCCTTCAAACAAATTCATATCCAGGCATCGGTAGAACTTTTCGTAGTGTTCCTCGTCATTTTCGTCCTCGGTCCTTTCAGGGTCATCAGTCATCCCAATGTAAGTATTATTCGGATGTAGACATAGAGTGCGTATCATAAAGTTCCAATTAGTGCAAACAACTCGCAATGACTTTCGATCATTGTCTCCGAGAAAACTTAAAACCTTTTTAAATGCCAGCTCCTAAAATACATTTTTCATTTTCAAAATATTTTAACGAAAGGTATTTACAATTTACAAGGAATACAAGTTGCTATCTAAAAGTGGAAATTTCTATAGCTTACTGGTAGAAAAGCAGCACCAGGGAAAGTTTCTGGAGAAATTATGTTCATATTCATTATTAGGATACGAATTTTAAATGTTTTTGCGGATTATTTAATAAATACGTGTTCCCTTTTCATTTAGCCACAACGCGGAATATGCAAAAGATAAAATGACCCGTTATTTTTCCCTTTAGTGCTACAAAGACCTGTAATACGGGTGTTAACGTCTGCAAAAATTGTCTTTGCATATCTTATCATTTACAAGCTTTACAATATTATTGTTGGAATAATATTTTCATATTTTGTCGTTACTAGGATATGTAAAGAACGTCATGATATTATTGTGTTCCCTGGGTGTGCCTCTATAAAATGAGTGAAAAAATGTTAGAAAAGGGCGATTTATGGTCCAAAGCTTAGGAAGGTTAATTTTTCCTTTAAATAAATAGAATCTCTATCGATTTCTAAGATAAACTGGTTAACAATTTATTTGGCATCGAACAAGGAAGGGGACTCAGTGATAGGATGACATTAAAAGGCATAACAAAAATAAAATTCATGGTAAACACTACAAGAGTTTGTTTAGTACTTAATTAGCTACCTAATCTAACTAATGCAAGATATCGCGACTTACTACAAAGAGATACCAACTACTTTTGAGATTTTTGCATTTGTAACAAACTTTCGGAACTTTCGAAAGGGAGGAATTACATTTATGAGTATAGACTTTTCATACATGTATAAGTCGCTTAATTCCCTATCCCTAAGTATTACAGAGTCTTAATAATAAAAAGTGTTTTCTTCTAAACTAACAATTACTACAAAGCAATACAATACAAATACAACACATATTTATCTGTAGATATTAATTACATTGCTGAAGTCATAAGTGATGTGGTGTGGTGTAGAAAGCAATAACACTTAATACTTATAGTATTACAATAATACTTACTAAATAACTGTTGTGAATTGAATGTAAGTACTCTCTGCAAGTTATCTAAGTATAGAATAATGTATTAATGTGTCAGTATCAGTATCAATAGGTATCTTAAGTGATGAAAAGGCAAACCCAATCCAATTCAATATTCAATCCAACTACAAATTGCTTTTTACTTATTACGTAAATATTATGCATTTGGTTATTAGCTTTGATTCGCATCCAAATCTTTCTTTAGCTTCCACTTTTCAATAAACTACTTTTCCTTGTTTTCTTTCTTGCTAGAGTCCTTGCTAGACTTGCTTCCAAATGTTTCGAATACTCGTTGCCACATTATGATATACCAATAAACTTGTGGTCCAAGGGCAGCTACAAACGCCAATTTCCATTGGATAGGCAGATTGTATAATACCTATAGAGAAATATCGATTACCATTAAATTATTTATTACTTTTGACCTCACTGTACGTATTAATTATCATTTATGTACACATTTATCTATTTTTATGACAGTACAGTAAACACAAACCCACAAAGTAAAAATTCCATATATGTAAAAGGAGCTGTACTGTACTAACATTAATTATATGTATTGCAAAGTGAAAGTACTATACATGTACGTGGATATATCATAAAGCTGTACCTGAAGATGCCCAATATCATTTTGCTGGCTGTATAAATGAACAGCCCATAGTACGGAGAAAATCCGGAAAAAGAAGAATGTTATCAGCATGCATATTCCATTGACCAGGTATGCCTTTGAAGTTTTCATCTATAAAGAAGGTAAAAACAGATGTTATTATTATTCTTCATACGCAAACATTCCCATTGCAGTCTTTTTGTAAGTAGATCACAGCCAGACAGACCAGCGTAAGCATAGTGTATAATATCGTGGATGTAATCGAACGTTTTATTACTTCAATACAATACATTGGAGCTTGGAACAATATTTCATGACAGATTACTACTACGCTTTTCTCATTGAAATGGTTTATTGTCCACAAGGGAAATTTATAGCTTTCGTATCGGACTACGTATAAGTAAGCTTATTACCTATTACATAACATATGTCATGGTAAAGCATGATATGGTTTGGCTTTGGCTTGCCAAGACGAGCTTATGGGCTAAGCTTTTCTTTCTCTTTACCTTTTACCATTACTGCAGTAGCATAGAGACTATATAGACTAGACAATGCAGAAATGTTTGCCGCACTTAGACCTACTTACAATTCAGTACCTACTTATCAAACTGGATATAAATAATATTCTTTTTCAGAAAAATTACCTTGAATCGGCTCAAGATGGATCGTAAAGAAACGAATGGAGTGCTTGCTTCCATCATGTACACGATTCCGGCAAAAAAGTCTCCATTGTATCCACCCTCACGGCCATACTGTAATAAGTAACATAAATAAAGTAGGCTAACGTTAGTTTCGCAATTTCATGAATGTTTTATTTTTTGCCGAATAACAATGAAAGTTAAGTAATTGAAATTACTGAGACGATATAGAATCCTGTTGGAACAAGGAGAACGTGATGAAGGACCATGACATATGAGGACTTGAAAAAGTGGATGAAGTCGGTGAGGACTGAAGCATTGCGACCTTTGGTATGGCATGACCGGTAGACGTAGAACATGGAAAGAGTGTCGTAGTAGAAATATGGGATCCCAAAATAAGCGTATGTAACAGTCATACTATGAGATGCATTCAGTACATCATGTCTCGTGTTCACGCAGACTATGAATCCAGCCGCAGCACAAGTCAGAGATTGCACTAATGACACCAGCCTAAAATAAATCAAATAAAAACGACCAATTAATTATATACGAAAAATGCATAGGTATACGTAGTATTTCGAATGTAACCTATGTATTTAAATATAAATACTAGAAGCAATTAATAGCAATAAGTAAGGCCCACAAATAATAACGTTTTAAGGAAGTGGCCAATTGTTTTCTTACTTGTTAGAAATGTCGATCACATCCGGTTCCGTAATAGACAGAGTCTTCATCAACCTTTTCCCAGTATCTGTTTTCATCCAAAACATTTTGGAAAAGATAAATAGCAACGGAAAAATAGCTGTGCCGATAACGAGTAGCACGATGGCCATGGGATCTTGCATTGTCAACATCTTTAGTCCTTTTCTTTTTAAACAGCTATTTCAGCTATATCAGATATCTCTTACCTAAAGAAAGTAAAAGAAAGAAAGCTTTCACTTACAAGGCAATCTTCACCATTTGTTAATGATTATAATCCTTTAATCCTTAGATAGATACTATATATATATGACTTTCTAACTTTCTAACTATATTATTATAACTATATATAGGTACCTACATTAAAATTATTTATCTTGCATTATCATTATTACACGCACAGGATAATTAATTGATATATTAATAAAAATGTTTAAATTAAATCTTATTAAATTACATATTATTGTGGTTAATATTCAACATTACTTAGCTAATGCGGTTAGGTACGAGTATTTGGCTACTTTAATTGCTTGTACAGGCATGAAGCATACACTGTACTGTACATTAAATATACACTACCATAATAATGTTGAATGTAAGAATAATTAAATACAAGCTAGGAAGAAAACTTACCCCGCAGATTCAGATGCCTTTCTTCGACTGTCGACAACTTCGAATGCGTCAAGGAAATTCTGGATACAATTTTCACCGCAATCTCGATTAAAATTTAAACTGCTAATTTCGGCACAGTGCTTTTTAATGCTGGTGTCTTTTAGTACCTATAGCTAAATTAACTTTCATAGACGTTCCTCCATTATAGTAGATGTCTGTTGTATTTTATTAACAGGATTCGAACAATTAACTAATAAGGAGCTGCATTAATTAGCTAAATTCTTCCTCAAAAAACAGCATTTCGAAAAAAGAACATGAAACATGAATGCCTATCAACCTAACTTTCTTCCTTTCAGCTTTCGTTTCTTATTGGCTTTCACTTATTACTTCATCTTTAGCAAATTCTTCATTTTAGAACTCAGCTGTGCAGAAACGCTACGCACGCACATAGCACAATTTTAACACCTCACCTTTGTGCTATGATGTGGATTTTGTGTGGGCAACTTTAATTTTGCGTACACTGCACTTTTGTTAAATGAATCACATTGTGTTCCACACTTTAATCTTGCTGACGCTGCTGCTGGAATCGGAACATCAAAGCGCAACTAAAAGAAACTCCGGATTATAATCCAAATCAATCAGCTGTCAATTATTTCTCCGGGGAGGTTTAATTTTTTGTTGCTTTACTTTATTTATAAACTTTTTAATCCGGAAAACTGTATGTTCAATCTTATTTTCACTATTTTGGCAGGATAAAATTTTGAGTTCAGGTTACAGAGTATGCACAATTTTCTTTTTTGCATATATTTTTCAGTAATTGTTACTTGTTGGCTGCTACTCATCTAGCAAGGCTACTACTAATGAAATTATTGTATCTAAACGAAGCCACGAAGCCAAGGTGGAAAGATGATAATGAAGGAATATTATTAATGTAATACTGTTGTGGGTTTGGCTTCTTGTTACCCCAAAGGTTATCGAAAGGTTATCACTGCTTATTATCGATATGATATAATTAGTATGTAGTAAGATATAAGAAATGTAATATTACCTACTTAAATATCATGTCATACCACTTCGATATATATATATATATATATGTTATTTAAATGTAATATGTAATCTATGTAATGTAAAATGAATGTAAAATATGTACTTTGTATAAATGTAAAATATATTTAATAATATCAAATATTATAGGGGAGAGGATTTAAATATTTTTTGTTTGTTTTTCAGGACTATCTGCATAGAAGTCTTGTCCTTGTGCCATACACTTTTAACTTCAACTGCAGTGCAGCATTGTCCGGGAAAGGCAAAACTAAACTAAACCCCAGCCCAAAATAAAACAGAGGAACGGCTAGTAACTGTAATTAGGTAAACCAAATATGCAATGAAATTATTTTAATTATAAGTAGTCAAATTCTGAAAGAAATAGTTTTGAGGCTTAAGACTTATTTATATATAGTACAAGTACACTGTGTTTGCGTTGTGTATCTGTACGTGTATAATCTGTATATACTGTGTGTATTGTTTTGACTAAATAAGTAAGATTATGTTATGCCAAAGCAAAAATTATTTCATGTTCTTGATTTCAGATAGATATTTTACCACGTTAATTGTTAATTATGAGTGGCTCCTGTGCAGAGGTTTTGAAGGGTATTATTGGTACAACATAAAGTAGAAAGCCAATTGGCCCTATGATCAAATTAAATAAATATTTTTTAGGTGACAGGCATTTTGAATTAAAAATAGAGTAGAAAATATTAGGGTTTAAATTTGCGTGCAGTTTCCCTCTCACAAAAGCAGGCTACTCATAAAATCCCGATAAACAGAGCGAAACCGAAAGAACCGAATTCCCCCTACAGCACTAGCCTGGCATAATAGCAACAGTAAAAGAAAGGGCTGTGGGAAGAGGAACTGGAAATAAATATAGCAAAGCCACGGGAACGCGGAGCTAAAAGAGCAGCAGGATGTTAGATTAGGTTTTAGTTAAGGCAGGAAAGGAAGAGTTCAATGCTATTAGCAGTATCATATAAAGCAACCGTTTGCTTGTTCAACGTTTCCATGTGTCACATTAAATGGATCCAGTTTCACCTATTTAGCATTTAGACAAGTATTGCCAACTGTTTTTACTGTAGTGTTAGCTTTGGGAGTTCAATAAATTATTTATTTGGGTAATAAAATTGACCTTACCTGCCATAGATTAATGTAGTTAGGATTTTAGCCGTAAATATCAACTTATTATTGTATTATTTCCTTTATCAGAATCCAGAAACTCGTTATGGAGGAGAAGGACAGTAAAAGAATTGTGCCCATGTCCCAGCATACTGGCCGTTGTTCAAGAGTCTCAAAACGTTGGTCCAAAAGGGGGAAGTCAATTCCAGCCTTTTTTGCACCGCTGTATAATACCAAAGAAAATGACACAGAACCAGATAGGTCATTGTTTATATGCACCGATTCGTTAACCGGACTAAGGGATACAGTGGAGCAGCCAGTTACGGAAAAAGAGAAAGAAGTTATGACTGAGTCATTTGACAAAGACTACTTTATTTCATATGAGAGGGTCGATATACATTTCAAAATGATTCGCGACAGGATTCGTACAAATGCATATAAGGAAGCGATAGAGATGAATAAATCTTCAATTGAGGTTTGTAAAACATTCTCATTTCTTTATGTGTATTCGAATATATACAATGTACTGCAAAGCAATGCTAATGGATGATAAAAATGTATAAATGTAAAAATAATGTATAAATGTTTAAAATATTCATAGGGCAAGATTGTAATGGACGTTGGCTGTG
>JAQFYC010007286.1:0-10718 GCA_034694165.1 Tomocerus mixtus
GCTACCCTGAAAATTTGAAGTCGATATCGCAAACCGTTTTTGAGTTACACCGCAAGCGGACGTACGTACAGACGTACGTACAGACGGATGAAATAAAAACATAAAGGAGACAAGCTCCTTAATAATGCATAAATGAAATTCTTACCTGCGGAAGCTTTTTAGCTGGCTGGCACTGTATACCTCCAACCTCTACCATAGATCCTTGCAAATTAGGTCTCGGAAAATTAAGAACAAAATTGCTGTTTGACAAAATTATGCTCACATTATTTTCAATATCGGGCGTCTCAGGATAATCTTGCCCCAGATATTGTCTGTAGATTTTTGTATATTCTGCCTGAAAAACAGTTTTGTCCATCGCACCAAAGAACCAAGCTACGACTGTGTTTATAAATCTTTCAGAGAAACTCATCTTATCAGAATATCCTAGAAGTGGTACTGGAACAAAAGAGGTCGGAGGTCGATATCCTGTAAGATCCGCAACCCAATGTAAAACTGGCATAGAAGTCATCAGAATAAATGGAACTTGAAACTTGTGGATGAGTCCATCAAAACAATTATTGAAAAATGCACTCATAAAAATTAAATCAAAGCTCTCCCCGTAAATTCGTTGGAAATCTTTATTCTGGTACACCCTGTGGCAAGCGGTATATATAAACTTGGGATCGAATGTCACTAAATACTTAAAACTTTTATGGCTTTTTCTTTCCTCTAAAATATTAGGGGAATGGAAAACATCAGTGTCCTGAAGAGGGACCGTAGGAACTATAGACTTGAATGTAGCAGGTAGTTCCGCATCTGTATGAACAAACGGAGCTACATACGTAATTGAGTGTCCTTTCAACGACAATTCCTTTGCTATTGGGAAATACAGATTTGTTTCACTTTTTGAGGCTAGAGGTAGAATGAATAAGATCCTTGATGCACAACAATTATGCAAATACGCAAGAAAAATTATAAATGGTAATTTATTTGCCATTTTTGAGCAGAAATCACAATGATGGAAATATAATACCTACAGTACCAAAGTTTTTGCAGGGTCAAACACTAAGCACTGTAGAAACGGATATAATGCTTCACTATAAACTACAGTACTTATCAGTACTCTCGAAAGCCACGATGAATATATCCTCCAGTAATCACAATTAGGGAGAATGATATTATATTATATAGTATGTAGCATAAAATACAACAACCTATGTGAAAATAAGTGATGAATACAATATCTGAATGTTGGTCGTAGGATGATGTGCTGCTCAGCAGGCAACATGTAGACACATTAATGTGCATAGTAGTACAGTTTACATCATTGCTTTCCAAGGTTTTCGTCAAATAATTCTGGCCCGGTTAAGGTTATACTAAGTATATCAATTGACCAGCTATATACGATATCAAGCAATCATTCTATAACTTCGCTGATATGACCAATTCATTTTGTCCTTGGTGGAACATTACAGATTACAGAGTCTGTCAGTGCACCTGCACAAAAAATATTGCTTTACTTACGCATTAAACCCTTGCAATAGGGAGATGTTGTATTTTACAAATAATATTCCCAGTGCTATGATTGTTAATTTTATGCTACATTCCTATCTGTTTTTATATGTCTCCTTATGGTTCAGAAATGCCGTATTTACTGTAGTATTTATTTTGTTCTCGTATTTGAATGGATTTCCACACTAGCTGATTTGGTACATACTTATTATGGACAATTTGATTTTCGAGCCTATGCCTAATAGGACAATTTGCAATCGTCTGGGCCGTTGCGAGAAGCGTACTTCCCTGGTTTACCTAGAACTAAAACCTAAAAAATTAGAACACCTAACATATCGGACAATTGAAATAATGGAGAGGAAATTTTACAATGTACGACGAAAATTTCTCCGATATTCGGAGGATTTTAAGACGTATTTTAAGACCTGATCTCAAGGACGTCAAATCTCACTTCGTTCGTCATTTCTGGCTTACTTTTTTCAATTCGGTTTCTATTATTCCGCTCCGGTTTTCAAAATTACTAAAAGCTATATAAAATTACAGAACACTTACTACGAAAACTGAGACACTTGCATTACTGGGTGAACAAGGTCTTCGTTTGGAATAACTAGCATCATGTATAAAGAGGTTTATAACAGAATTGTTTAGCTCTGTTCCTCGAAACCAGGGTCGGGTGACCAGATGCACGTGAATTATTTAAATAAATCATAAATATATCAAAACGAAAGTATCACATGCAAAGGAGCGTGACCAAGTAGTTATTTAGATTGTCGTAGTAATCAAGAATTCTTTCATACTTTACAGCTCGAATAGCTCCAATTCGTATTCCGTAACACAGTTGGGATCGCAACCTCCTTCGGTTTATTTCGATTTCGCTCTTCAGCATACGATCGTTGGATTTCATTGCAGCCAATGATTCTTTTGAATTTTGCCAGGATAATGCAAATCCTAACAAAATTAGTAATTGTCCTGTAAACACCATAATGAGCAATATTACAAGCATCATCAATGTTTCCCATTTGAGAGAATCGTGTAAACGGATGCAGCAAAAGCTGGTGAGTAATATCATCACTGATACAGTGGATATTAAAATTGGAAAAACCATTTGAGCCACGCTGTCATTGAAAAGTCGATTCAATATTCTCAATCTATTGAACAACACAATTGGGCCATCCAGATTCCTATTTCGCAATCTAAACGAAAAAGAAAAATATCAACTATATAAGTTTTTTAAATAATAATTAATATCGATTTGAATATTACGCAATCAATACTTTCTACTTGCTTACTAGTAAGTCATGCATAATATATAATTTTTAATGAAATTACGTGCTTTACAATTAAAGATATTGAATTTAGACAGCAATTACCTACCTTATTTGACGCAGAAATTTGAAATCATGGATGACGTAGATGATCAGATAGAGTAGCGTGGTAACACTTTGATAATAAGATATCATCGTCACAATTATTTGGAATATCCAAAGTGAAAACCTTGGAAGGTGGTTGGTGCTCATATCTGGAAATAAGAAATCGGAGAGGAGATGGTTGCCCCGGTCGACATTTGCAATTACCAGTACATTAGCAACGCCTGGTAAATAATACATGGGGACTAGAAATGCTGACACACATTTTATCCAAATATCCAGTTTTCCCTCGTCTGTTCTCTTAGCTAAAATATAAAAAGTGTATTAGTAAATAACCAACCACCGAGTATCACAATAAATACTTCAATTATGAAAGAAGCACGGACAGACAGACAGACAAGAAATCTACATATAAGCCCTAGAGGGCTAAAAATAATATAAAAATAGTGATAACGGGGGAGAATAAATATTATTATAACTCACGCTCAGCAGCTGAAAAATTACGCCTTATGCAATTTAAGAACAAAACGATTTCACAATTTTTGACTATGAAATTTGACAGCAGTAAGGTGTTAACTGCAAAAAAGGTCATCCAAACACAGTTTAGCATAAATTTTCCAAAGTTACTTGATTCGGATAGAAGTGATTTCAGTCGAAGGGCTTCGTAAGCAAGTGAGACGAGCACAATGTTAGGCATTCTCTCTTACTCTCTCATTTAAATGAACTAAATAAATATCCTCCTTTCCATTTTCCCATTTACCCAAAGTAATAAAGATCCTCTCTTTTCCTTTTCCAATTTACTCAAAATAATAAACATGCCCACTTTTACTTTCCTATTGAGACGAGCACAACTCTTCACTAATCCCCTGTCTAGACAACGAATGCAAGCCCTAATGTAATGTAAGTTCTGTTAACTCAGTAATACAACGTGTGTCCTTTTATTTGTCTGTCCTCCCAAACAAGAGACTCTCCTGGAGAATCTCATTTTCATGACAAATAAGTAATTACACGGTCCTCTCCTTCAAACGTCTCTCTTTCCATGTTTTAATTATAAAAGGCTTACAAATACATAGTGAACAATTGCTTGGGAATCCCAACAACATCCGATGTAGATGTGTCTCAAATATACAATGATTATGTAAACTCAGCTTCCGCGCAAATTACCAAAAAGTCTAGACATTCGTCTGGACTTCTAGCTAAGAAATATATAAAGAGTAAAATAACGAGACGGATTCTCATTCTTCTCCGGACTTTCTCTCTCTCAACTCTTCTCTTCCAAGAGAAGAAGAGAGAGTTGAGAGAAAGCTAGTCAAAGCCAGAGTTTCTCTTTCCTTCAACCAAGTAACTTGTAGTTAACTCGTGTAATCTGATTATCGTATTTTCCAATAGCTTAAATAAATACCAAACATAAACCAAAATTCTATTTCTTAAATAATTTCCCTTTATTTATATTAACCTCTCGCTACGCCAAGCACCCCTAAGACACAAGGAATGCCACAGTAATGAGTAATAGAAGTTTGGTTCCTATCTTTGACTTCGCTTGAATAAACATTTTTGTTTCATTATCCCAGTAAAAAGGCAATGCTCCCATGCAATATCCACAATTAACATACATGCCAATCCATTGAAAATTATCTTTGTAATTTCTAAAATTTATTTTATTTATTTTGTTTATTAATTTCTGTTTCAGTGCAATGAAACATGAAGCAAGGAATTTGAACATTTTATTGGAACGAATGAAATTTTCAGAATGATAGAACAAAAATTCGAAACCAATGGTTTGTTAACGTTTCCTTGTTTCTTCGTCACTCTTTATTTGCAAAGACCGAAGAAAATGGAGGAAAATTATGTGTCTCTGTTACAAATTTTTCAACTTGCTTGAACACTTGCCTTCGCAGAACACTGGGCTTTTTAAATGAATCCTTTTTAATAGTTTTGTATACTAAGTAGTAGTATCCTGCATTCCTAGTGGTTTTTGAGTTACTAGCATTGTAATGAAGTAAATGAAACTATACACCTTAAACCAATACCATACTGTAAAGTGCTCTAAATATGGCCTTACAGCATTAATATAATTTATAATTGACATCCCGATCAATCATCTAAATAATATAGAAATGGTAATGTGATAACGTTGTAGTATTTACAGCCAACTTGCGCAAGTGTACCTACATACTGAATACATATATTTGTAGCTTAATACTTTCCATTCCAATGTATATAAGGTTATATAATTAAGACTAATAAATAGAGGATTCTGTACCAAATTAATAATGTAGGATTCCTTTTCAGCCCAATCTAGAGCCAATTTTAAATACTGATGATACGTGGACTTGAATGAGGTAAAACTTAAAACTGCAAACAAGAATTGAAAAGTAAAAATGAAAACTGTGAAAAATTAAACGTAATTGAGTAAAATGCTGATTGCATTCCCTGCATCTTTAAACCATTGAGATTTAAACGTTTATTTAATACTAAATCATAAACAGCGTTTTGACATGTCACGAGAATATTTTTGTTCACAGAGAAAGGGACAACGAGTTATTACCATTGATACAACTTAATAATTAATACATTATGTAGTATGACAAGTATACGCTTGTGTTTTCTTAAACAATCTGTGTATATATCTTAATGCAGTTTCCTAAATTAAAAATCTAAGTACAAGGCTTTTTTAACTAATGCTTATTAATAATTTTATTTATCTTCAGATATTACTTAATTCACGCGGCATACATGTCTCTGGGAGTACACATACAAATGTATAAAGTATAAAATCACGCAGTGAAGATTTTAGGGGCATTTAAATTTTTGAATATAAGTGCCTAAAAAATGGGCATTTATAATCTCAAATTGTTGAGGTGGGACTTTTTGGAATCCCAATTAATTGCTCTATCAGGCTAATTAGTTCAATATTCAGAAATTGTATGTTCAATGCTTAATTATGGCCAAAACCGCAATTTGTGGAAAATTTTTATTGCCTATAGGCATCAATTTTAATGTCTGAATTTGCCATTTATGGCATACAATATAACATATTCAAATACTAGACGTATTTTGTATGTATATTTATTATTATTGTATAACTATTAGTTACTGCCACAGGATTATGAAACGAATTAGTTCACTACTGTAATTTAGTTAATGGCACGCCCATGTACATTTAAATGAGGCACTTCATATGCAAGCCTGTTTCCTATTTAACTACGAAAATATAGATATTATAGAAGTTTATCAAATATTGTCATTAAATGATCACTTTCATCCAGCGCATACAATGTCATCACACCACAAGCATTGTCAATTAGTCAATTATGTATTTACAACTGCCATTTCCAGTTATTTCAGTTTTAATGGGAAATAGTTTATCTACAAAGTATCATATCTACCCAAAATTACCATGAAAATCCCACAACACGTGTCATTAAAATATACATTAACATACATATTATCTAATAAAACCACAGTAGGTAAGTAGTAAACAAATAGTACTGCACTTGCATTCACTGCTCACAATATTGCAGTTCTGAGAGTTATGTTACAATAAAACATTTTATGGTAATAATATGCAACTCGGAAAATCTCAACCATGATCTAAATTTGCTGCCACCAAAATATATTGACGCTCTGAATGTAATTAATTTACAGGTGATGTAGTTTAGTATGACTGATAATTTTCTGGGACCTCAAAAATACTTATTTCACCTGGAATGTGATAATTACTGTCTCAAGTATAGTGTATTGACTTGCCTAACGTATATTAATACACCTTTAAAATGAGAATCGTATCAACAATTACTTACTTGTTCTTCACTTTTAGAGAATCCTAAATTTTTTAAAATTGTCATCATAATTAAGATTACATTGCTTCATTTTTAGGATTTTCTAATAAAGGTTTAGGGAAAGAACTATTTTAGATAATATTATTTTGGTAAATTAATATTTGGGAGCAAAGTAAGAATAATATTTGAGGGTTATAAAGTATTTTTGATGTCCCATAGTAAATACAATCCGCTCAGTATCCCAGCGTTTACTATTGCATTGAATGTTTTCCATGCACAATCAAAAGCATTTCTTATAATTTTTCTTTTACCTTAAATAGTATTATATAAAGGAGGAGTAAATTTGTCTCCGACAGTTGAAAGTCCACAATTTAAACTTCAAATTACACAATATCTACACATTTGTCAATTAAATTATAAGAAGTAATAGGAAATATGTCAGAATCCAAGACAAGTGGAATATTGCTTAAGACAATAGTTGTATTCAGCGTTTTGGAGGTCTTTGCAGCCAAGCCTTTGTCATTGCTTTGGGGTAAAAGTGCATTCAATCAGTAGAAAATACAACATATTATTATGTAATTTATTTAATTGAAAAATATATGATTAATGGAGATTTTCACAAATTCTGTCCTTTCCGTACGTAACCATCTTTTTATTTTGAATGTTTCAAACCGTTTTTATTTTTATTGTGCATTTTACATTTATTTTTTAATAATTAGATCTTTATACTATTTGAAAAAATAACAAGAAAGGTTAAGGGAATTTAAAATTGTAATGCTGTTATTATTATTTATATCTTAGAAGGTTGCCCTGAAGAGGAAGAGATCTTTCCATGCAGTTATCATTATAATAGTTGTGCCATTGTGGAATGCATCGGCCCAAATGTGACTCAAGAAGTGTTGAATAGAGTAATGTCAACCATTATGCGTACCCACGTCGTTACACATAAGTTTATTATGCAAAATACTGAACTAAAATATTTGGACTTGGCACCATTTGCGAATGGGCATCAATTTAACATTTTGGAGTTTGAAAACAATTCATTGCTGTCGGAAATCTTGGTTCCACAACGAAGTCCAGTTGGATATAAGATCAAAACTATTGCTATGAGCTGGAATTATAACAATTTGCAAAACGAAGGTCTTAGGTCTATGCTCAAGTTTTTACAGCCGGGCTACACGTCAAATCTTTTTCTTAGTGGGAACAAATTAACTGGCACACTAGGTCAACAGTTTCTTCCTTATTTATCCAAATTCCGCAATGTGAAACGACTCCACCTGAACGATAATCATATCCGAGTTTTGGGGGGACGACAATTTCGAGGTATGAGGGATTTAATGGAGAGCAGACTGGAGAACAACGAACTCTCGGAAATTGCGGAGGGTGCCTTCGAGTTGGATATTGTTGGAAACTATCCCGAAGAAACATCGGTGCTGAACATATATCTGGGATACAATAACCTCACTGACGGATGTTTCCATCCATCAAGCGGAATTGCAAGAAATCGGACAATCGCACTCAAATTGAACAACAATCGTTTTCAGAGAGTGCGAGCAGAAGAGTTTCAGAAATTCTTAGAGGTGGACCCTTTCAACTCTTTGGATTTTGAGGGAAATCCCATATTGTGTGATCATGGAATGGTGTGGCTTAAGGAACGTCGGCAAGATTTCGAACAACGAGTAATCGGTCTAAATTGTGTTAATGACCCGGGGGAAACTGCATTTACCAGTTCCCTGGTGGAAGAAAGGACTATCAAATGCAGACGTTCCTTAAATTGAAAAATAAATAAAAAGGGTAAACTTTCATTCCAAATTACATTGCACTGCCATTAAAATTGATATACATACATCGCGTTATACTAAATATATTAATATATTATTGTATCAAAGGCACTATATGTTTGATAAATAATATTTTCTTCCCATTTTTCAACACAAAGGATAATTTTTGATTAAATGTTACGCAATGCAAATAAAATAAGATTAATACGTAGGTAACCCTTGTACGTATACATGAAATAATGATAACTGGTTTTTGCAGAAATGCTTGACAAGAAGGTACTGGAATTATAAACGGTGCAAATAAAAATATTATATCATTGCCACGCTTTTTTCGTTATGAACTATGATATTTTTACGTTTATTTATTTAATATTGAAACAACGTCAAATGACCGATCATACACGTCGCCACATAATAATATATTAATAAGTACATATATTGTCAGACTTAACGTCTAATACCCTACCATATACAATTACGTATAGCTTTCCTTCCACAGACAACTTACCTGTATCTTCCCATGTTAAGTCATTCCTTACGAATGACTAGCTATTATAGTTGCAATTGACTACTATTGCATGAGTGCCCGTGGTCGTGGTAGCGAAAGCTAGCCATTTTGCGGCCAGTCTTGTGCCGTTCCTTGAGAACGAACACAGGCGGAGTCGTAATATTTTTGTTTTCATTTGCAATTAATCAATTTTCCTAATATTTATTTATCTAATAGATAATATTTATTTATCCGTCCCTATTGTAGGAGATCAGGTAGATCCACTGTACCGTTGTATATAAAAACATATCCTTAATATAACCATTATCTTAATTTTTATAATATTTATATGCGCAAATTTATATACACTATTTCTATATACCTACAAAGCAATCAAGTAAAACTTTACACCTATTGAATTCTAAAGAAGACTACATACGACCAAATGTTAGTAATAAATCAATTGTATGTTCGCCAAGAATCTTAAAGAATTCGATGGTCGTATCTCTGGAGATGACGAAAAACTGCCCAACTTGAATGGACACTGACATGCATGAAGGAATCCATTTTCCAATGTGTTTATTCTCGCTAAATATTTTCCAATTCTGCTGAAAATTTTGCGAAAGTGTATGTAGTTTGCCGCCCCGTGGAATGAACGCCATTTCCAAAGCGCTCAGTCCAACCATTGTTATTGGGAATCCTACGTAGTAAGGCATTGGGAACACTCGATAGAGTCCCAAAGTGCAGAAATTGACCAAAAGTCCAACAAAAAGAACTCCCGAGAAAAAAGTCGGGGCTACAATAAACGCATGTTGGTTTACCAGGGAACCTAAATTTTGAATTTCTCTGTAACCCAGCCGGACAGATTCCAAGATTGTTTCCTCCAGCTCTACTTTCCTCAGAGCAGAAAATTCGGCATTATTTCTTACTGTGGTTAAGTAATTTGGCACGTAGATCGCCAAATGGTCCATCCAAAATATCGTGAATTCTATGTAGGTAATTCCAATAAGACAATAGAAGAACAGGACATTTAAGACAAAAATGCCAATATTAATAGAATATAAACATTGACACAATAGCATAACGGGATGACTTGCAATGTGCAAAGGTAGCCATTCGGTTGAGACATGGTTGAGCATGTCAATTGAATTAACAACGACGTATATATAGATGACAAAACACTAATACAGATTTGTGCTGGCACGATCCCACAGAGTCCGATGTACACGTAACTGAACAGAGGATGATGGATAACTCTCATCCATCTAAATTTTTCTTGGGAAAAAATTGAAATAAATATTGTACTCAATTTATCGTAGAAAAGTTTCTGTTAATAAGTGTGCCTTCTAATGATCAGCTAAAGGGTGACTAGACTGCTTTTCGGGGAAAAATTGCAGGTCACCGGAGCGAATAGAATAAAAATAATTGGCGTGTTAAGAATCGTCCTGTTTTTCTCTATGATATATGGCTGCCCGTTTTTTGTAAAAAAAAATTCTAGTATCACAGTTAATTTTTGAAAATGAGAAGTCTGGAATAGGGATTTACATGTAAATGGCACTTTGACCCTATTTTTTACTGTTTTTCGTTCCAAATATGCAGAAAAGGAAGGCCATAAGTCATAGAGAAAATTTTGAACAAGCTAACGCAAAGAACTGTACGTTTTGTCAAACTCTTTATTTTTTCCCCGAAATTTCTTCGTTTGTTCCCAATAAGATTAACACAGAGAAACAAGGAGATTTTCACGCATCCAAAAAATGAGGGTTGCGCATATCTCTCGTTCTTTTGTTTTGATTTGTTTGCTGCCTAATTT
>JAQFYC010007287.1:0-10714 GCA_034694165.1 Tomocerus mixtus
GAGTTCCTTGAGTTTCAAAACCAAAAGACCTCTGATGTTTCGCTGTTCCTTGGTCATAACTTCTTGAACGGAGATTTTCGTACCATGGAGCTTGTATGCGTTTTTGTATATGCTGGATTTGTCACAAGGATTGTTCAGCGTTATCAGCAAAGGAGAGCTGGGTAATTTTCCTAATGTACACACTGACGCGATTTCAATGTTTTGTACATTCAACGTATGACTGAGTAGATATTGTGCTTTTTCGTAGTTACTTATTTTTTCATCCATACTCAATCCGTGTACTACTAGTTGAGATTTAGTTATCTGGGCAGCATGATATCTTTGTATGTTCATGTATGTTAATGTTGAGTCATTTATTGGTGTTGTATTCGTTATAGTGCTTGTATTTGTTACCTTCTCGTAACTCTGCAGTTTAGCTTCAATTATGGTTATCCTGTCGTTGAGGCCTTTGCATATCTCTGCCAGGGATTCCAGTCGAGATCCGAGCTTCTCCACGAGTTTGCTTATAGCATCCACTAAAAGGACAATTTGATGTGTCTTCGACGGTATACCTTCATTTGGATAAGTAGATGCAGGAATCTTTGTTTGCATATGAAGTTGACTCGAGGCTGTATTTTCTGCACTTTTATCACCAATTTGCACTAATTTTTCACTATTATTGGAAATTTTTGGCACTTTATTTCCCTTCCTCCCCATGATATTACAAAAATCAAATTAATTATAAAAAACTGAACACAATGGTATAATTTATCTTTAAGTACGATTACAATTAATGGTTTTACAGTGGTTTTTCAATTAACAAATTACAAGAATAATACCGGAGCTGCTTACTCAATGACTATCGACCTGAAACTATATGAAGTACATAAAAAAAGCAAATTAAAGACGTATGCCCTATGTACATTAGTTGTCAATCCATTATATGCAAATAAAGTACTAGTATTGGGCGGGCTGGTAACGCGTTATTCTATGTATGGATCTCTTAAAGATATTATTATGATAGTAATATAATTTATAATTATATTATTATGCCAATGTAAATTCAAAGAAATGTTATTAGAGTGAAAGCATTGTTGAGCGCTTGCCTTTCAGGTAAGGGAAGCGTAAGAATAAAGGTTTGAATTTGCATGTAAGCAATAAGCAGGTACTAGTATGCATACTAGTGTAATACACATTAATATATCAAATAATACATTAGATGTGGGTAACTGTAGTACGAATAGGAAGTGACGTAACGCAACGCAAAGAACAAAGGAGAAAGTATCAGTACAGATACACAAATAAAATACCATACCTAGTACGTACGTACCTACAACCTACAACCTACAATCTACACATAACTACATAAGATCTATGTATGCTTATATAGTTGCATGTGCTTGTGTACATAAAAGAGATAAGTAGTACATTTATGCATGCATAGTTGGATGATAGTAGATAGATTGTTTAGGAGAAAAGGAATAGGAATCGGCACAAAGCCTAGCCCTAGCCAGCCCGTACGTAGAAATAGACTGTAATTTAGCAAACGCACGATGACGGCTCAACTACAAAGGTAAAGTCGTCCCATTTTGATCTGGATCAGAAACTTCAAAAGGTTTACATCCATGTATGCATACGAGTGAACAGGAATTGAAGTGAGTGAGTGCAAGAATAAAAGGAACTCATAAAGGACTACATACGTTCTCTTAAGCTATATACGACTATATACGTACTGTGCATCCACATTTACGTATGTATGGGTTTATAAGGGTGCTCAATGCTCAATAGCTAATATGAATGAATCTCACTGAAGATGTGCAGCATCCCGAGTCTTCTTTCTATTTATTTCTCTCTATGTATGTAGATTTTACATCGACTTACATTGCATTGGATGTTCGTTTGTTGTATGCATGCATTTATATCTGTATACATATCTGTATGCAAAAGCTGAACTGTGTATTAACAATCTGACAAAATATTATACTACTTTACAATACTAGAGATAAGTAGAATACATAGCCAACTCTCTTTAACTCTTTTCTGATCAGTACTTGAATAGATCTGTATATATTACAAGTACAATTCCTGCTAGAGAAAAGAGAAAGGCCGTGAGTGAGTGAGGAAAGGCTATGGTATGAGTATGGTGGTGGAAGAGGTCGGCTACTTTGAAATCGAGAGTGTGCGGCTCATGCGAAGATTATTTTTGCACCCAGGATCAAACGCGGCACTTCAATGCAAATTGATCTTGCGTTAAATAGCCTTCGCCTTTGTGTCGAACACCATCACCAACGCTATGATCATCAAAACCTACAAAATTACTTATACTTTATATAGTGCATGTATATCATCAATGGTAAATAACTTGTAATGAAACTACCAGTATATTTATATGCAAAACAAATACCATTTCATCTTTTACACGTTTCATCTATCTATTTAACTTGACTCATTCAGATACTTAGATAAAATAGCTAATATGTAGTACGTATGTAATAAGTGCATATGTAGTACGTATGTAATAAGTGCATATGTAACTACATAGGTAGTATATACTACTAGGTAGTATAACCAATGTAAGACGTATATTATTTCTTATTATCAATAAATCCTTTATGTAAGAACAATTTTGTCATTGATGATCTTGTATGTAGGTACTTGTTTCTATTGGCATACCGATTAATCAGCGCACAAATGGATAAATTATAGTTATACATTTTACACAAAATAATATCTGTTTAATGTATGGGATTAATTTTACTACTACATTTGTAAATTGACCATAGCCCGTTATACATGTAAATACCTAATGTATGTACTTTAGGTAGCAAATGATGACTAATTATTGTAATTATGAGTAACTTTATAACGAAAGATAATTTGGCGTAATGCTGATGGCGATTAAATGGCAATGTCATTTCCTCGTAAAGAGTCTAAAATAAACGATAGAATGACTTCTACTTATAATGACTGCTACAGTTCTAGTTGTCTTACACCCGCTGGGTTAAGGGATATGTGTAGATAGACGTGTATTTGTACTATACGTATGTAAGATAATTTATTTAAGGATATAAATTGGGAACCCATTCAAAGTGATGATGGTTGTAAGTTTTAAAGCTAAGCACTCCAACTAAGTGACTCAGAGCTGAAGAAGCGAGAAAAGTTTTAATTATTTTAATCCATTGAATAAGTATGCACATAGAAAGTAAAAGAAACGAAAAACGATATGAAAAAAACAGAATCCCATAGTTATCACATTACAGGTTGAGTGCGTGCGTCCGGGTGATAATGTATTATTTATATTGAGAGAACCGTGCATAGTATATTAGTACAGTGAGATGAGGTACAGTACAGACAGACTACAGACACAGTCAAATGAGATTTGAGATGTAAGATTAGTTGTTACACTGGGGAGAAATCTTCCTGAATCCATCTCTTTTTACAAAACTCTTGAATTCCTAAGTAACATTCAGATTCAGCTGCTAATGAAAAAAATCAGAGTAATGAAAGAAACTTATGTACTTAGGACACGACACGCTTTATTTTTATCTTTCCATTATGTAAAGATCTCCATTCAAAATGTGTCAACTAACAATAATTAAATCCTAGGAGCTTCTTTCTCTGTCTCTAGTTCTATACAAAGTAAATACAGATATGAATGGAGTAAAGTCATAAAAACTTTAAACAAGGGCTTTCCCCCTTAGCTTTAAACGTTGAAAGTCTGCCTTGTCCCACTCATGCTACTTCTCTGTCTTTGTTAAGAATTAAAAAGTGATGAACATTCTTCCTCCTCCGAGTTCCCATCTCTCAAATGACAAATTAAAAACTCGACACTTTACCCTTCTTACAAAATTCGAGAATTCACATACCTACGGCTATTCCAAATGGAAATTAGTTCCAAGAATATTAATTCTAAACAGATTGTACATGTAGAAACATAGTCTCTGTTTTGTTTAGCTTACAAAGAAGAAAGGTGAGCACATATATTACTCAAACTAAAATCCTACGGGATTTCTACTTTTTTCCATTAACAAGAAATCTTAATTAACTTCGGAACAAATTATGTAGGTATAACGTTTTTGAGACAACATCAGCAAATATGTTTACACAACAGGAAACTATTTATAATGAGTTTTGACTTTTACACTATTTTACAGGGAGGTGCAATACAGGGACCGGTGTCCATATTTGCTTGACAGATATGAAAGTTATTTATTAATAAATTGTTGTTATTAATATTTCAATTCAATGTATTGATGCAGATAAACATTTTTTCTTTTTTTTTGTAACTTTGGCTTAAACTTGCTTGGAGCCGGGTTTAACAACGCTGGGCCCAGTTGACAATGTGTAGAGATTTACTTAGAATTTATTAACACACCAATAGCTATAAGAGCTTCATTATAAATTATTTAAAAGAGTATAAACCATTATAATATTTTTAGTTTACAGTTTACATAGTATGAAATTAAAAATGGAGTCGATTTAATTGGGTAAGTTAGATGTTAAGTCAATCAACTGTGTATGTGTATGTATATCCTGGGTATATAAATTCATTGTAAGATCAAATCTAGCTGGACAGACACCTGAAAGAATATACCTGTCACCTATGTACACGTTTAATTCAAACCATGCATATGCATTCGACACATATAATGTGGTATCTATAAATAATCTCGTTACTTAATATACTTATTTAATTGCTGTTAGTATTACTAAACTAACTGCTACTCCAGCCATTTTCAACCTTCCAGCTTTGGTCATCCACGGCTTCCAGCCAAATCTACTAGGAGCCAAAGCAATCCGACTTGCCAGCTAATTCAATTTTACCCCTTTGAAATGTAATGAGAAAATTCAGAAAACTACAAAAATTCCTAGTTTTAGAGCCCATGGAAAACCAAATTCCAACAATTATGAGCATTCTTCTAATAACAAGGGATTTTTCCAACCAACGAGCAAAATGAAAACAATGGTACAACGTATACTTTTGAACATTTTTAAATTTTTGGACCGTTCGCAAAAGTAATTACTCCAAATAAATCATACTCAGCTCAAGTATATTGTTTGTGAGCTCGAATGATGCAACATGACAATAAAATTACTAATCTCAGGTTTGTTTACAATCTAGAACAAAATATATATGTAGTAGTACTATCTTCTTTGTTACATGATGAAACAGTTCAAAATTACTATTATTACATAAGTGGGTCACTTGAAAATGTTCCAGCATTATTGTGTATACATGGGAAAGTATGTATGTGTGCACAAGAAGAAAGTATAGACCCCAGCTAAGGGAAAACAAGCAAATAAGTATGAGTTTCTCAATATTGAAAATTATAAACGAGATGTTGTATTAAAACTCTCTAGTCATGTAATTAACTACATATTTATAAATAAGCTTCGCAAAAGTATTAATTTTGCTATTTACTGTACATTCGTTTGCCAAACTAATACTTTTCCCATAACTTTTATAACTACTGCTAATGAGAAATTTTCCCAGAAGAGTACATAAAGAAATCTAATAATTATTACTTCTTTCCTCCAGTCCCAGTCCGTCAACATCAGCACCAGCGTCACTCACACAACTTGTCTTATTTTATTCAAATCAAGATGTTTCTCAACATCAAAATATCCCACATAGAAAACTGTTGAAACTTTTTGCTTCATTTGGGCTAAGAAAAGAATAAAAGTTTGCAAAATAAATGCAAAACTTGTATTTGGATGTAAAGAAGCTGTATTTTGCTACAGTGATACAGAAACATGACTATGACTCTAGTTCGAATCAAATAAGTAAATGAGACAACTTTTATCTTTTATCTATGTTATGTAAAGTAAAGTAAAAGGAGTTAGTTTGAGAAATCATCCAAACCCAACTAAGCATTAGTTACAGCTACTGAAATGCATAGTATTATAAATAAGACTAGTTAACGAAAGAAATATAAAATTGTGTACTACTATACAATATACTGTATCTGCATAGGAAAAGAGAGAACATAACATAACGGTCTCCATTTCAGCTTGGCTTTGCTTACATTACTTCAGTTGGTTGAAACATCCACAACATCCACATGTACACAAACTAAGTTAAGACTAAAAACGGAACATAAATCAGCGCAGAACTATTAATGTAATTTGGTCGACTCTTTCTAATTTCAACTTCTTCAAAAGCATCAGTCTCTTTTATCTTGGAGCGCTTAGATTTGCAAAAGTAACTATGCAAAAGTAATGCAACATCTGAGGACCCTTCTGGGTAAATCTTTCATAATGTTTCCAAGTCATTTTCTATAGGATGCTGATGTTGACTGCCGTATTACGAATACCAGTATCAACTTAACTTTGGCCTGGCATAGCCTGGCATGGCCTTACTAAATCTCTATAATATTGTAAGTAAAGAAGGAGCACACAACTAGAATTAAATTGATGAAAGCAGAGAAATCTGTTCAATGCTACGTGTTCTGTGTCGGGGCAATACAAATGTGTACCAACAAAACTTAAACTTACTTACTACTACATAGTAACTTTAAATTAAGGGTATGTATATTTCCTTATAGTATTATCTACCTTTATGGTATGTGCAAACATAGTCATAGCCGTCAGTAAATTATTAGATAAAGCCCACGCGTATTAAAACCTACACTTACAAATTCAAACATAAATAGAGGTAGAAATACGGATATTTACAACACAAACATATCATTTTTGTCAACGAATTTTATCTTCTTTACGACTTTAGACTTACAACTTACGATTAGGGAAGACGAGACGAAAGCGAGAGCATTTCCAAATCTCAAATAATTGCAAAGGAAACTTCTCTTTTCACATTCAAAGCATACATTCACTAACTAAACTATCAAAGGAGTAAATCTTCTTAATCATCTCCTCACCAACAAGGTGTATCAAATCAAAGTTAGCTACGGAACACTCAGATAGGTACAGTGGTAGGCTAGCATTAGGTAGGTAAGTTCTGATCATAAGATCGTATAATATCAAAAGTGTAAAGACAAATAATCTTGTTAATTTCTCAACCCCTTCAAAATACTAATTATTTGTGTACCGGCGATTCTCTGATTGAGTGAACATCTGTTAGTAAACAAACTATCAAATCAGAATAATACCCATTTAAAATAAAATGTAGATTGAAACACTTTAAGTCGTTGCTAGCTAACTCCGATATGCTTCAACCCTGGGGTTAGCACTTAGCAGTGAAGAATATAAACCCAACTTTCACCTAAGAAATCACGCATCTGCATTAAGTTTTGAGGGGGGGGGCGATTTAGAGAATACATGAAAATTGAGAATTTTTTTTCTTTCACTGCGTTAATAAATTCCAAAGCTACTATACTATGCTAGGATTTTTCTTGAACTCAGTGTTACATATAATATATATTATACAATTTATATGTCTCTTATGGTGGAAATAAACAATCTGGAAATCTGGACCCGAGCAGTATTAAACTTATTTTTATGCCAACCTTAAAGATGGGATCAAATCGAGATTTGAAATGTTTACATGAACTTTTCGAAGCAAATATGGAGAAGAGGGCCAAATAGTCGTCGCGGTACTATAATATCTAGTAAACCTAAACACCCTCTAGTCTAGACCAAAAACGAGGGTTGTTATTTTACGAAACCCTGTTCGACGAGCAGTTGTACAGGCTCTAATAAATGATCTAGCAAATAAATATTCCTGGAGTCATATTGTAACCCAATAAGAACGTTATGCAAATCTATCATAACATCAATATTTGGCATCTGATATGATTACCTTTGAACTCTAACGAAAGTTTAAATTCATTAGATTTCCTTAGTAGTTTCGAATCCTCATTTGCCCAAGCGTCTTTTTAAGTCTTCTATGACATTTCTAAAGACCTTATTATTTATACTGTATTGCATTAGGTGGATTCTTCCTTCTAATCATTTAACATGTGTGTTCAGTGTAGTGTACCGCATACGTTTCTGATATAGTTTGTTCAATAACATCAAAGGATACTGATAAGTAAAAGGAACACAAACCAAAGACGAGGGAGAAAATCTGTGGTCCTAAATTGTATCCATCTTAATTTAAAGTATGTGATAGCTAGTACATATTGCACATTTTGAAGGCTGGCTTTGATTTGGTGTGCCATGAGAAAATGAGAACTATTTATCCTTTAGAAGCACTCAAGCTATTTACGGTTTCGTTTTATAAACTAAGTATAAGTTCGTCTTGGCAAATATTACGTACATATTATAGATAGACTCCTGAAAGCAGTTTTAAGTATCTTCATAATCAAGATTGAAGCATATGATCCAATTACTAACAATGCACCAAGTTATATACTTTACTTTCATATTATTGTATCACCCATTAGGTATTTTATACCAGGCTCATGTTTTGATGTAAGGTGAATTCCAAGGTAGGTGTCAATTAGCATAATAATTTTCATTTATATATTTTATCAACCTAATAGTGTAAATTGCACTATTGGTCAAGACTAAAGTCAAGGCAGGCATATAGTGTCAGTAGTTAAGTAGTTCATTTTGCTTTCATTTGAAATGTGAGGTACATGTTGTGTATGAAATATAAATTACATGGACCATGTGCATCATAGTCATGAGAAATTCAAAGAGATAATTAGTATATAAGTACGTTCTATAGGTAATAAAATACTTAGAATAATCTCATACAACATGAAAGAGAAACAAAAGGTTAAGCTAACATTGGAAGACAATTTGCCATTAGTAAACACACAACTGCAACTGTCTTTTATCATAAGCATACTTCTTGATAAGTAGCCTAGGTAGTACGTATGTAGTAGTAGTATAGTATGCATGCAATTTGCCCTATTGTAAATGATGTCTTAGTTATTATTATTACTGTAGTACTCATCATACCTTTGAAATGTGCAAGCCAAAAATGTAAAATAAAAGTATCTCAGTTATATTTTGGTTGCAATACTGTAAAGCTCCAATCAGTAAAAATATGCATTCAAGTTTTTTGATCTATTAGAAAAGATCGGAGAAAGTCAAATCAAAGGAGTTCTTAAAATTAGCTAAAGTAGCTCTATATTCTTTTTACTTGTTGAAGTACTAAGGATGCTTCCTTTGCGATCAGAGAGATAACATCCAACTAACTATCTTGCTACCTGAATAAAATGGAATAAAACAAATTGAAATAAAAGGGTGAAAGACGGAGAAAGTTGGGAAAACAGAGAGAGATAGCGTCGTAGGCGGGTGCCTTTGCCTTTGCTTTGCCTGGCGTTGTCTGCCCGTCGGGTGCCAAGCAAAGCGAAGTCAAGCCAAGGAAGGGCAGGGAAGGGAAAGTATGTATGTAGGTACTAAAGAAGCGAAAGCTAAAGAAAAAGGGAAATAAAAAGCAGGCCAACAAGAAAAAAGAGGATGAGTTGTCAAAGGGGAAGTTACGCATGCAGTGTGTAATAGAGAAAAAAGAATGCCGCTCGGAATAGGCCGACGTAGCAATTTATAGTTGCTTTCCTTTCCTTCAACTTCAACTATCAATATCATTTTCTAAACCTGGCGAGGACCATTTTCTTTCATCAAGTCATCAAAGGCTTTTTTCTAAAGAAAGACAGCAAAACATCAGAGAAAAAGGTGAAGTATAACTACGACCGGAAAAGAGTAGAGACAGTGATGTTAACATGTAGAGGAAAGATCAAAGCCTCTTGTCAAGACATGAAAGGCTTTTGATCAATGCTTTCTCATTAATAATGTCCTGTGTTCACAACAGCATTACAATGATAAGTACCACAGAGGGTCTCCTTCTGAAGAAGAAGAGAGCGAGAGAGCAAGAGAGAGAGGACCCGCCTGACGATGAGACAGACGACCCACCGACCGGCCTTAAAGCCTACAATACTCACTTACATACGTAAATACATCTTATGACTCCATGTACTCTACTAACATCTACATATCCATTTAAGTGTACTGTCAAGCCAACTCTACTATTTATATTACATATAAACTCTTTAACTTCTATTTCTATTTCTATGTAGGTACTTACACACTCACGTCAGCAGCATCAGCTTTGCATCCTACTTAATACTAACTAAAATACAAGCTATTACATCCATACACATAAATAGGTAGCCACTTATTCCTTTTACAAGACCGCTCTGCTGCCAACTTCAACTTTCTCTTATGCTTATCGTTCGTGAAGAAATATATTGCTTCGTACTTCAAATACACTGCAATTCTGACTTGACTTGAGTTGACTCACTTTAGTAAATGTCAACTTTAAACTTGTTGTTATATGTAAATCGAACGTTTTATCATACAGGTTCCCTGCTTTAATTTTATGACTCTATATGTACAGTTACTATGATATCTTACAATTTTTGTGTAACTCTCTCAGATTCGTATAAAATAATGATTTAGATATCATGTAAAGATACCACATTATGCTTATGCACATTTGTGTGCATTCTGTTTTTACGCAACACATTTTTCCTCGTATACTTAAGTACCTGATTTTATGGAAAGTTTGTAATTTACTTATGAAAATTAAACTTTTAATCTGATATTCTCCTATAAATGATTTTCCCCACCTAGTACTAATAGATACTTATCTAGGAAATATATATAATATATTTATTTATATTGGTATGTATAATTTATTACGCGAACTAAAGTACAACAGTATAAACAGTGAATTCTGAATATTTCTTATGCTTAAGGGGGACTCGATGGGTAGCACGGATAGGAGAACGGGTCACCAGTACAAGTTAGACAAAAATGGGTCACA
>JAQFYC010007288.1:0-10714 GCA_034694165.1 Tomocerus mixtus
AAACACACACTAAACTATTCCAGTTCTACAATCCAGTTCTTGCTTTTGAAGTGTAGTACAATTTGCACAGTATTTTCTATTTTGTAAATCTTAGAGATGCATTGTAAATAGTATCACTAACATAAGGCATGCAAAGCATTATAACAATAAGCTTTCTCTTTCTGTCTGCCTCTGTTTTTAGCTCCGCATGGAAGGAAAACGAGCCATTTCATATTGTCGTTGAAAGAACTACTACTAAAATGTGTTTATGTGCTTATAGATAAGTTTTTACTTGTTAGTAACTACTACATTACTTAGTTTACTCTTCTGCTCCCATTTTATACGGATTTTTACACATACACAATACTAATGTTAACTATTTTCAGAAGACAAAGTACAGATAGTTAAGTTAGATATATTATACGCGTATGTAGGTACTGTAAAATATACATATTCTTCAACAAGCCTCCTCCTTTTGTTGTTTCCTTTGTTTCCACTGTTTGTTGTCCTTTTAGGGAGGGAAACACTTTTTCACAATTTGTTTGTCACATTTGTTTTTGCGACTTTTGTTTTCCAACCTCTCCCCAGCATTCTATTTTCTACTTATTTGACAACTATGGAGAAAGTACATAAACTCAAGTCAACTCAACTCAAACTCAACTCTTTTAGGCCAAGTCAAGTCAACAGTCAAGTGAAAAAACTTGGGAGGTTGTTTACATTATTTTTATTTGTGGAATAATATATAGAAGGGTTGAAAGTATATTCAAATGTGTCGTCGACGACATTTCTATATATTGCGAATGTATGTGTAAGTATACAAATATATATTGCTTTTGGATATATTATAGCATTCCGTCTACCTAAATGCAAACTTTTTGTTCGAAAGATCAGAGGTGGGATCACGATTAAATCTAGATTCTCCGTATCGACAATTTTTGAGCTCGACCGTATCGACAATTTTTGAGCTCGAGATTTTAGACGAAATTTTACGCACATTTTTAAACGGATCAATTTAAAGAACGATATCTCGGATATCTAGGCTCAATCTTGCAGTTTTCTTATATTTTAATTTTATTTTTTAGCATAAATCGTAGGTTTACAATAAAATTAAGAAATATTTTTCCAAAGAATTCAGAGAGCTGGATAGAACAGTTTTGAATTAGCTTTCTAAATGAATAGAAATGAAGGTCAAACAGTTTTCTCGATCCCAACTCTAGCAGAGAGCCAAAATATTTGACTTACTTTACATAGTATAGAATAAAGCAAAATATAAGCACAGAGAGGCGGCCCAAAACATGACACAAGTTTAAGCGAATAGCGAAACACTAATGAAGCGGAAATAAAATAGACAAAATTCGCAAAACAGATATGCAAACACTTGGGAAATTGCTTTGGCGAAGTAAATTCCTTCTTTTCCTACAAGTTTATAGTTTTATTTCGATCCATCACCAAATAAAGTTCCCTATTCGGATACATAGAAAACTTTACGCTTCAGTTTTCTCTTCTATTTACTCCCTTTTCCGTCGTGCAATATCATACAATACATTACATTACCTATAGGGTACATGGCATTAGTTAAATGGTTACTCTACACTACATTTACCTTGGAACGATCAGTAGTTATCCAATTTGATTTTATGATGCAATACAATAGAATGGCTTCTGCTTCAATTCTCAAATATTGTGAAAATTGATAATTTCGCTACCTATTTCGTTCTATTGTCCATAAATTTTACATCGGTGGCAATTTTTATTAAACCATAATAACAGTTAATCACCTACCTTTGACCTAGGTACGAAAAATGTGTCTTTGTAGGATAGTCTGGGAAAACATTTAATTTACTTTGGAAAAAATGACTACAAAAAAGTGAAAAATAGTCGATTTCAGGATAAATCCCTCAAAAACGTAATCAATTCACATATTATCAAAATTCTTGTACCTAAACTAAACCTTGATATTAGTATTAAACATAGTCTGATAAAAAATAAATGCGACACCCAAATAAATGGCACAATATAAAATGGATGATAATGTGGATCGACTATAAATCCCTGAAATGAGAAATAAACCAAATTCAAATCCATGATTGAACATAGTACATTACTGAAAGCAATTTTCTTGGAGGCATTTGTAAGATGATGATAATAATGTTCCATGTTCACTGTAGATAGAAAATACTCTTTGCATGTTATATTCAGTTCGCACTAAGTTATTCCATTGTTGCGTTGTATTGTATAAATTGTGAATCTGTTTGGAAAATCAGAACAGATGTGTTTCATTGTTTGCAAATGCAATCGTAAACGTGCTGCTCTATTTACTTAGGCAATCGTTAACTATTTAAGCAGATTTTTATCTGTAGCACAAAGTACAGCGTAGCTTAGTTGCCTGGAAATGTGGGGATTGCCTTAGTTTACTCTAGTCCGAATTCCGAATGCCCGAATCCAAGTTTTATGTAAATGGGTAATCAAACGCTAACTTTGTACTGTACATTACCTACATACGTATGTACATGAAGTAAATACATACACGATTTGGTACATACGAATTTACGAATAATGCATTGTTGCGTTGCATGTAAAACAAGTTACGACTCGAACACAACTTTCGGCTTGTCCTCCTTAAGCTGTAAAATCAACTCAACTCAATCCATGTGTACATAATGTAACATATTCGATATATTTGTGTTTTATACTCCAGCCTGGATCTGAATCTGGATCTGGATCTGGTTCATATAGACAAACAAGGACGGAGAAAGAACAAAGATAAAAATGGAGCAACCAAATGAAACCAAACCAAGAAAAAGAAAAAATTCTTGTACGCCAGAGAAAGAAAAGCCGAAGGGAAAGTAGGGAAAGGAAACCACTTAGGCCAATTGAGTTGAATTTTATTTTGAAAGCCAACTGGAAAGTTGTACCACAAGACAAACGAACGCCACGCCATACCACAACACACAACATTCAGTATATACTTTGACTTTCTCATGTGAGTCTTTAATGTACCTAATGTACACAGTATTACGTACGTACGTACCTCAACTGTCCGAAAGTCACGCTAAACAAACCAACAACTTCAGTTAATATAAATACGTGCCTAAACCTCTAGGTAGCTTTAGGTACCTATATAAATACTATGTCAAAGTCAAGCATCACCATTAGATATTTAGAACCACCTGCCATTTAACTCTGCTTTATAATTACTTACATAAATTGACAAAAACATGGGAACGTATATATTTCTTACTCTATTTAGCCATTAGACGTTTTTTAAACAATCGACACCTTTTATACCATTCGGTAATATATATAGACTTTTAAATATACTATTAAATGGCGTAATTACATCTAAAAATTTCACATTAGGGGACTAAATAACACACATGCATTTCAAAGTGCAACAATTGTATCAAATTATTTTTGGACATGTACTTTCATATATTTCCAGAGTCAAGTATTTCCCAACGTTTAAAGCGTTCTTCGACATATACATATATAAATACATACAAATATACTATATGCTAGAGTCCAGAGCAGGATAGCACCGACTCAAAGAACAGAAGAACAAAACTAGCAAAATAACATAATGGAAAACCAGGAAACTTATTCTTCTTCCTCTTTGAATGATAGAAATCCTTTCACGTGTGATATAGTTAGAAAAATATATCTGTTCCGTATACAGGGTGTATTATTTTTGTGTATAGTGGATAACTTTCTCTATTTTCCTATGCCTACCTCTCCTATTGTTCTTATATCTTTCTTTATTTCCTTTTCTCAAAATGATCAAGTTTAGCATTGAAACCCTACTCTTACTTAACTTAACTTACTTAACTACAGAAGCAAGGAGGAACATCAAATATGGAAGAACACAAATAAAATACACTAAATACAAGGATCATAAGTTTCACTATCATTGGAACTTCACAGTTAATTTATACCCCCACTTTCACTGTACAGATTGTATTATACTACTTACAGTTACTACACCATGTCTCATACTTCATACATACATAATGCAAAGCCTATGGTTTGTCTACCTTATACAATACACGAAGTAAATATCTATAGTGCAAGCAAGTTACAGCAACAGCAACGTAAAACATTCAGGGGAGAAAAAACAAATCCCTGAGAAACTGCAATAAGAAACTTTCTCAATCCATCATTTCCTTCACTCCTGACTTGACTTGACTTGACTGATCTTCACAAGTCGAATTTACTTTTTTATTTCTTCAGCAGTTCTGGAAAGCGATCCTGGACCTGGACACGACTCGACTGGACAGACAGCTTGACCCTCACTTCACTCCAGACTCCAACTCCAGTCACGTTGATTTTATCTTCCTCGACTTTTACCATACAGCCCCTTCTTCATACTAAACAATAATTGAAAATGAACATTGACACAAAAAAATACGTTTATGGAATATAGATGATATCAGGTATCATGTGACTGTCGACTGTCACTTTGGCAAAAGATAATATGGAAACTCTGGAAGGACATTTTGGCAAAGTCTTTCATAAATATCTTAATATCTACTTAGTTTGCAAAAATGTAATATAAACACTGAAATATAAGTTATTCTTGCATTTTATCAAGTGCAAGGTTATTGTTAACATCAAAATTTCATAATTACTGTGAAATTTAATGAAGAAAGTCAAAAGAATTGGTAAAATCCAATTCCAAACTCGTTCTTAATGAATTTTGCACCGTAAAAGCTTTCTCTGCACTCTCATCTACAACACATCAGTTCAGGATCACCCGATCAAAGTAATTTATAATGCACATAATGTGAGATCTGGAGTTGCATCTTCCGTTGTGGAATAGAATAGAGTGAGGAAATAGTTTAGCTGTTTTTGTCATGTAATCTCATAGATTTAGCTAAGTACATGGCATAATGCAAAGTGTAAAATGAAACTTGTATAGATACAGACTGTACATAACACAACAGAGACAATGGGAACGGAGAAAGTCTCTGGCCTGGTCTGCTTTCGTCCTAACACAGGGCAACGTAACGTAAGTTATAAAACTCGGCTTAAAAGTTTCAATTTACTAGTTTTCTGTTCTCCCTCCGCCTGCCTATTCTAGACTTGACTTGGTTTTGGCTCAGCTCAACTTGCTTGCTTTCACTAAAAGTTATACAATTATTCAGTTAGTATAGAATATAGCTTGTAGCTATTAACTTATCACTATCATTCTTCTTTTATCTTTCTAAATGAAAAGATAGTCGTTTCATTTGGCCATTCTATTCCACTGCATTGCACTTTGTCCCTTTCTCTCCTTTTCCCTAATAATGACCAACTTACAAATAATAAATGAGGATCTATTCCATGTACTCTTACTCTAGTTTACATTCTACACGTATTATAGAGCATTAATGTAGAGTACAGTGAAGATGAGTACATACAGTTAAAATACACATACAATGTAAATGTTGCTTTTCTCGTTAACTAGTTAGGTAAACGTGCCATTGCCAGGAAGACATTTAATAATCTGCTTTAAAAAGTTTAAATGATTAAATATTAAATTATTAAGCTTTTTATTTCCAGCATTTAAAATGTTCATAAATGAATTGTTAATCACTAATGTTTTTTAGTTTTCCAATTTATGGATAATTAATAATTACTCTTTCATTTGGCATTGCAAAAAATTTAAATAGTAATTTGTAATTAACATTAATGTAATTAAAATAGGTAATTAAAAAATTTGTAGACGTTTGGATATTTTAAACTGACCATTAATCCATTTAACAAACTATTCAGTGACACAAAATTTCGAAAAGTTTCAAAAAAGGTTTATAAATTAGTTAATGAATAATCAGGTCACGTGTACAGTCAAATAGTATTTGTATTTTAGAAACTTGTTTTTAAAAATAATATTTGCGTCTCCTGCCAGAAATATTTTTGGATCTACGACACATATGCGTCTATACTAGTAAAAGTAAAATGTTTCACTCTTTTGGAATTTTCTTTTGATCTGGTTTCGTTTTATTTAGCTCAGTTACTACTTTGGAGTTAAGCAAAGTCAAGTTAAGCAAAATAGCATTAAAAACAGACATTCTGCGCTAACTAAGATAGGTCCCTACTTTCTACTTTTAGTTTAAGCTAGTGACTATTTGTTTGTACGTATTACAAAGTCATAGTAGTAAGGATTCCTATTTAGTTGAGTCCTGTCCTGGAGAGAAAGGAGGAGGATGAAAGGGATAGAGAGACAGTTGCATTACTTTGCTTTGCACTACATTATAGTAAATAGTCGAGTCAAGTCTGATGTAAACTATTTATATGCGATTAGCTAAAGGATAACTAAGTTAAGTATTTCTCGTGCTCCACTATGTGCATAAATAGATTGCTTACTTTGCTAGTTAGCTGGTTCACTGTAGTGTATTGGTACAGTAAATTAAGCCGTGAAATTTAGTTAACAGAAGTTTAACCGAAATAAGTATAGTAGGTAACGTATACTAAATAAGTAAATCCCAGCCCTCGGATATTCAAGCACTAAAAACTATGTCACATAACACATTATACAACAACCATAAAAAATCAAAGAGCTTAGTAGATGCGACTTACATTGAATTGAATTTAAATGCAAGTTTAAATGGGACATGTCTAATGAAATGTTACGCCAAGGTTTACCATAAAACGCTATACTAGCTTTTTCTGCATATTTAACCTACTTACCCACCTTGAAGGTAATCGATGGAAAGTATTTCTTATCTTATACCTACTACTATTTCATTGATATCGCTTAAACTAATAAAATTCTTCATAAACACTTCACCATTGTATATGATATGATTTTTTAAATGTCGACCTAATTATAAATGTTACTTTTCAGAACAATTTTTCGTTAAAATTTTCAAACTTAAAATTTAACTTTGTGGAATACATCAAAAATTCCCATATGATATTTTACTTTTTAATCTAACTCACTTATAAATACATCTTGCGTTTTCAAACTAGCTGTCATTAATTGACATTAAATTTTGATTTAACTTGAAATAAAACAACTCACAGATATTATTGGATATAATTTAATCGATAGGTTTCGTATAGGATCTCTATTTCAAATTATTTTATTCGTCAAACTACTGTACTTATTCATAAGAACAGGAAAAACCCGTGCATATTGCAATGTTTTATTGAAATTCTTCCAGATAGATAAAAATAGATACAAAACGTTTTTAACATATTTGGAGGAACAAAACGTTTTCAAAATATATTGCAAAATATATAATATGTGCTCATTTAATTTTTCATCCCTTTTTAATGAATTATGATGGCAGATAGGATTCCCAATTCTAACATACATATCCCAGATCTTGTAAAAGAGATATATAAATGTAGGTGGGTTTGCTAAAGCTAAGTTACTGCGTAAGTCCATATATTTAAGTTTTCCTAAGTTTCTTTGAGCTTTTGCATTGCATCTCTATTCTGCTCACTTGAGTTGAGTTGCCTTGCCTTGCCTTGTCTTGGTTTACTAACTTATTCACACAACACCGCAGAAAAGTAGTGAGCAGAGCACATACAGCAGCTCAAATGAATATGCATGTCAGAGTTTTCTATATCGCAAACTCCTACGCTTATTCTGCCTAACTCTCTTCTACTATAATCCACGCTACGTACCCGTACAAACTAAAATGCGGTTTTAACATAATTCTCTCTTTTAACCCGCCAGTTGGGTCGGTGTAGTCGGTATTACATTTCTTGGTCTAAGTTTCCATTTAACTTTCGTTCAGCTAACCAAATTATGCATACTGATATATACTTAACTTACCTACCTACATTTATATCTCTACGAATATCTCAACACAGTACATTCCAGGTTGCTCTATCTGAATATAGCTAAATAACAATTTAAACTTACCTATTTATCTACTTTTCTTTAAGAGAGTTCATTTCGTTCTAACTTACATAGAATAAGAAACGAGCTCCTTCTATATTCTATTTCTACAGATAGCTGAATAGGTAAATATGCCTGCAGAAGATTAATAAAGCGACTAATGATAAGTACATACATTAATTTAGGTATTAATATGGGTTAAGGCTCTCTTTTGTAATTAAATTACTTTCATTGCTATTAAATATTTACAGACCCATTTTGAGGAATTCTCCACCTTCCACTTAACAAGGAATAATAGTTGTTGCTTTCGTTTATTTCAAGATATTCAAAACGTTCTATTGCTATATAGGTATAGATTACAGAAAGATAAATTTTAAAATATAAGTTGGTCACTCAAATAGTAACATTTATAAAAAATTGTGAGTTCAGACTTAGAAGAGATGGACACCAAATGAAAAAAAACAGTCCTCGAAAAATTACGACTTATTAAAAGTATTCTACAGAAACATTTGTCAAATTTTCTTTGATAATAATATTAAAAAGATAATTTTGAACCTCACCTGGTATACATTTATTATTATATATTATTAAGCGTAATATGAATTAAGTTAAATTACTTAAATTGCTTAATGTTTGTATTTCATCCTCTGGTTTCTGGAAATATATAATTAAAATTATGTATGTATAATTTATAATGTATATCTTATGATTGGGTCAAACAAAATTATAATATAATGTGTTTCTTCTTTAAGAATTAGAATGAATTCATTCGGGTTTTCTATTTAACCTGCCTATTAAATATATTAGTCTACCTAGTGGACATAACTGTTACGCATGTTGATTTGAAACAATTAACGCATATACCTTACGGCAAGGTAGTAATATAGATATTTGGATATATTATATACCTGACAGGGTAAAAAGTACTACTTAAGTTCGAGCCCGTACCGACAAAACCAATTTTAGTTTGGTAATGCCTTATATTATTTTTTGGTACAGCAGTGAATCTTGTAACAGTATATTGCTTATGAAAGTCGGAAGTTTCCTACGTACTCGACACTTTGTTTTGTCCACACTTTAGGTACATTAAAAAGTATGTGTAGATAATTTAATTTTTTCAATGAAAGTCATTTGGTTGCCAATAACATGCAAGAAGTAACGCAGTAGCTTTTAGTCCTAAATTCGTTCATATAATTACTTTAGTTCCTTTAGCATACCTTAAATTCTTGGTTAAGTGCTTTTCGATTGTGAATGTGTTAGAGCAGACGTAATATACCGTAAATAAAAGGTTTCTCCCCATATGTACGTACAGATATATGGGATTCACTATATTTTAGTTCATGGTACATTACAATATAAAAATATAGACATCCTAATTGGAGTAGGTACAAATAGGTACCGACTTAAAATGATAATGTATCTTCCTTGCCTTGTACTTTCACTTTCCCACTTGTGACTTAGAAATATTATACATAAGTAGTCAGAGCAGAAATCTACCTACCTATCTGTATGCATATTATGTACCATAGAACATCAAAGAAGTGAAGTTCAGCTTAGTTGAGACGTTTTATAAATGTCTTTGGAAATAATGCTTTCAAGTATAGAACTCATCATCACAAGGGCATAACTCTTTCATATTATAACACGTAAATATATGGGGCATCCCCCTCCACATTCATTTTTCTTTCTTCCTCGTATACATAGTTTTTATATGAAACAGGATAACTATTTTAATGCAACTTTCTTCTACACATAGTCTGTAAGAGTAGTTTAGTTAGTGCATTCGCTCTTTCTATCTCTTAGTTCAAGCTCCAATTACAATTACAGTACAGGGTGGCCCGTTTTCAGACAGAAGGAAAGAAATTTCCCGAATTTTTAGATAAAATCCGAAAAAAAGAATAGATATTTTAATCTTACATCTTACAAACGTAAACCCAAACCGATATGGATGAAAATTGGAGCATCAGCATTGAGTGTGACCATTTTAGAACTAGGTATTTTATGTATCTCTAAAAATATGAAAGCAACGCGATGAGCCAAACCACCCTGTAGACTAACCAACAGTTACGTTGAAAAGCGTTCTGTACTTGTAGTATATTTACGTAACGTAATGTACACAAGGACACTATTTATATGAAGAAAAGACGAATCCTATCCGCATTTTTGTTAAGACAAGTTTTTTCCGGTTCTGCTCCCGCGATGTATCTTACGTAACTCGATTACATCGGCCCTTTCCCCACTCACTCACTCAGCTCAATTCGGGACTGTTGAGTTCAGTTGACTCTGACTGTAGGGTCTTTGCAGAAAATTTGATTTCACGTTTCCTAGTGTTCAAGAGGGCAAGTGAAAGGGAAGCCAAGAGGAGAGAACTCAAAGTCAAATACTCTAACCCAGCGAGGAAAACGATTCCAAACAAACCATGCTGTAACATAACACACTCCAATTTCGCTTCAGCTCCCAACAGTTATGCCAAGCCATGCCAACCTCATCCAACTCACTTTTTCAATGAAGATCGAGACAAGTAAGGCGAAGAAAAAAATCGTCAGGCTGGTCTTCCAGGAAAGCCAACCCTTACAGATTAGACTTCCTCTATTATAGTATGCATGTATGTGTTTACTACAAATTATTGTGTGTAAATATCAGTAGTTTGTATTTTTATAAGGGAAAATATCTTGTGTATGTAACTAGTATAATATTATCTTCATAAATAAAGATAGTGTTTATTGATACTTTGGTGTTGCAGCTGCATTTCTTGTAATATAAGGTAGGAAGATGTATTTGTATGTATTTATATATATTATAGGCACTTAAATAGCAAAACCAAGTCTACGATTGTTGGAAATGATGCTAAATTGTAATGTGTGTGGAAGCAAAATAGGTACTATGGTAATTATAAGATCATGTAAA
>JAQFYC010007289.1:0-10711 GCA_034694165.1 Tomocerus mixtus
GTTTTAAAGGTGTTGCCGTAAGGAATTCAAATATGAATCTCAATGCACCCCATACATGGGGCAATGTGAGATTTTGCGGGAATTTAATACTAAATGTCTCTAGTATGCCATTTAAACTATTTTTATAAACAAAACCTGCGCATTCCACTGCACATGCCACTGCGCATTCTACTGCTGATACAGTTGGACACCCATTGCTATGGTTTATTCTGTACAGTGGGTACGTCTACGTCTAGACTGTCTGTCTGTGTGTCCGCGTGTCTGTTAAGGCTCTAACATTTGAACGCGTTAACGTTTCCAATTCTGTTTTAAGAATTCGAAATAAGAGGTCATAAGTAATCTTGTTATTGGTTTTGGACCAAATTGACGTAAGGAATCCATATACCAGTTTTAATTTACCCCAAACTAGGGGCAATGTGAGATTTTGTGGGAATTTAGCAATAAAAGTCTCTAATGTCATTTAAACTATTTTCAGCAACAAAATCGCTCCAGTTTGGGTTTTAGACATCACATAATGTCCACTGGCAATACAGAGGGACACCCATTGCCAAATGGTTTATTTGACGTATAATGATTGTTATACAGTACCTAGCAGGTTATGTTAGTATGAACTATGAACTGACTCTCTTTATAACATAACATTATTGCAGTTATGCATTTGTATCATAGTGGAATGGAATATACCTATACACGAGGTGAGATTATTAGTTGCATTTGCATTGCCTTTTGGTTTTCGTTCCCTTACATTTGTATTTGTACATCATTGTTGTAGTGGACATGAGACAATGCATGTATGTATATAATATACATACACTCAACACCACTACAAGGTAAGCTAATTTAAATAAGTAACTGACTACAGGAATACAGATAGTACAGAGAAGTACGTAAGTAATTTAATTAATAAAATGTTAGATTTTCAATTTTCACTGCATACATACAAATACAATTATTATTGTACCGCATTGTTATTCGATTCAATTGTACTAATTCACACAATGTGCATAATATGTATAAAGTACATTGTTTAGGGAAAACATAACATTACTCTAGTTAGTGACATTTAAACTGGTATTCATTCCACATAAGAAATAAATAATATTGTGATATTTTGTTTAGGTTAGTATTATTTAATCTAAACAAAATATCAAAGCCTATAGTAAAATTATAACATTATTTATAAACTGTAAATGATGAAAATGCAAATTAATTCACTGTAATTAACCATTTATAATTACTTATAAGTACCTAATTGAACAAGCGAGAGTGTGCTGCCCATAATGTTTAAGTAGTCCTTACAACATTTCCCCAAATGTGATAAATGAGACGTATCCAATTACCATTTTAGCCTTCCATGCAAAATTTGAATTTTCAATGCATCCTAAAATTGGTGCGTGGGAAGTGGGAGTAAGTTTTTATTTTTCATTTGTCAACGTCAAGATGTCACAGAACTCAAAGTGTTAATTGTCGAAAGTAGACAATGGAGGAATAAATTATCGCAAAAGGTTGTGTGATACAATGGGTGCAAATTATGCATAGATAATTAAAATAGAATGCATTGCGAATTATCTAATACAATTACCTATCAGCATATTATTATGGATCTAATAGTATCAGTTTATCTAATACAAGTTAATAACATATACCCCCCCCCCCCCGATTGAGTTAGTGGGGAATTATACGCGGTAAATTTTGAAGTAGGTATTCATTAACTAAAATAATCTGTTTTAAATGTAAATTAGTAGTACAGATGATAAAATGATAATCAAGATGAAAATAACGTTTTATGTACAAGAAGGGACATTTCTGTTAACTAATTTTTCTTTAATATTTAGTATATTGGGCTATTCCACTCTATATCCCATAATTATTTACATAATCATTTACATTATTTACATACTTATACTTACTTACATTATTTACATTTATTGCTATGGTAGATATGATTTAAAGTAATAAATCTGTAGGTACATCAATTTTTATGTATTCTAGTACAATGTACATTTTTGGTATAGAGTGAAAGTTAAAAGTGAGTTCCGATATGACATGACCTTATTGCCCTTTCCAAAAGTTAGCATCATTTTTACCTAAATAGGTTCCGTACTCATCCCTCCTCTCCTATATTTAAATTAATAGACAGCCAAATGCCAAATACTATAGTTAATTATCATAGTGTCAATTATAGTTAGTTAGTTCCACGAATGTGGAATTATTATTGATCTTTTACATTTAAATTTTTAAAATATGTATCTAGTCCATTTTGTAGCTGAATATAACTATACACTGGGCAAGGTGACAGCATTTTTGTCTACTACATAATTGTGACGTGCCGGTGCCAATAGTCACAGCATCAGATAGCCAAAATACGACATGTAACTGTCCTTCTTTTGTGCATTGAATACTGATTTCGTATAAATTAGTGGCCTAATTTATTCGTTTGAATAAAGCTGAATGATTACTCCAATTGCAATTTTGGCATAGCATCGGAATGCAGTTAGATTTACATTGGGGCAAGGAAATGCATTCAGTTATTTGTGTATGTAAATTGTAAATGCTAGATAACTTCAAAAGGTGGACAACCAAATGGATGTGACGCAACAACTTGAAAAGTTTTTGTTTTAATTTAATTTGATAAGAAAGGCCTTTTTAATGTTCTTTGTATACAAATGCTTCCTTTACTGAAAGCCAACGCACCACACCTCTAATAAATATAATTAATATTGAGATTGTAACTGAAGGCATTGGGTTAAGTGATTATTCTGTGGTGAGTATTGCACATTAGTTCATAATATAGATACATAAATATTTAACTTGAAATTTCTTACATAAATTTATGTGAAGACAATAGCATAATATGGCAATGTAATGTTCATGTGTAATGGGATTGATTTGCATTTCTAGAAATTCAGATTGAGAAAGCCCATCCCTTATTAATTATACACTCCCAATGAATGAACCGGCTAATTTTCTCAATGAAATCTCGCTTATTGTCAATTCCTAATAACCAATTGGTACATTCTTGTATCTGCATTCTTTTTCGTTGTCTTTTACAGTAAATAAGAGAGCGGACGGTCAGTGTCAAATAGAAAGCTGTCTGGCAGCCAAATAATAGAGTTGATCTGCATGTCATCAATTATATAGATGACGGATGCTATAGGAAGTTTATGATGATCATGTTTCGAAGATAAATAATCAAGTGACGAGAGACCCAGAGCATTGATCTTTGGCAGCTGCATTACATTTGTTACGGAGATTGGAAATTCAGCTGAATGTACATAGGTAATACATGACAAAACAAAAGAAACTTGCTAATCAGAAGCAGTGTAATAGTAAGATAAATAATTAAATCACTTAGGTACTAATGATATGATACACATTTTCATTCATTCAACAAACAATCAATTTTCCATTTACATAATTGACAACTACACAACGTGTAATGCTTACTAATTATTACATTTATACTACAATGTTTAGAGTAAAGCAAGAATTAAAGATGTCAATGACAAAAAATATACCAAAAAGTATCAGTGTCAAACTACTTTAGATAACTGTTGGTAATGATGGTTACATTCAGCACATCGTTAGTTATTGTAGGTTAAAGAAAGAATTTTATTATGAACAAGTGGATTGAATATAAGGAGAATTAAATATAATGAATGCTATGAAGAAATAAAATTATTATAAATACATTAATTAGTAGGTATTTTATATTTTATTTTACTATATAATCCTAGAAATACAAAATGAATTTAAATATTCATATGGAAGGAAGAGTAATGTTTCCACAAAAATATCGAACTATTAAAATTGTTTGCTTCAAAAAAATCTCAAAACCTGCAGTTTAAGATACCCATGCAAATCTAGCTTCATTTTTGATAAATATGTGAAATGACGCCAGACGTCTTAACTAGTCTACATTCCCGATGCCCTACACTTGACATATTCTACCCTTATCGCAAAATTATCGACAGGAAGCTTTTAAAAAACTAAATACAAAAGGGTACCAAAGCAACTATAACAAAGCAAGCGTTTTGCCTTTTTGTCTGCAGATCATTTAATAAAATGATTTATTGCGGCAAAATTGCAAAGGTAAAACGAAAGTACATCCAATCCTTCCAACCATTATATATATACAAAATATTAAGCTTGCCAAAGGCAGAATAGAGAGGCATTATCCATTAATTTGGAGGAGCGGAAGTAGCTTAGGAATTGTATCAGTAATCTATCAGGCTTCTAGTAATCACATAGTAAGTACCGATGCTATGCTGTTTTGCTTTGTTAACTATTAGCTATTAGTTATCTGTATGATATCCGGATAATAGCACCCCTGATGCCTTAGGTCTTAGGTACCACCTAAATACATATCTTAAGTAGGCAGAAGCCACTTCCTTAACATTACGCAATCTTATATCTTACAAACTTGCAAAAAACCAAAGGAATTTGCAAAGATTTAATTGATACGCCAATCAATATTACTAATCGGCGAGAAATGATTGCACGGTTTATTTTAATGCGAAAGTGATTTTCTTAATGATTTTAAATGAGGATATACTAATTGTTAACGTAGTTAGCTAGGAAGGTAATAATATTTATTCATTGCTATAAATTTAACATTTTGTACATTGTGCACTATCGAGACAAAGGTATGCATTGACACACGTTATTTAATTCCACACACATCACATCACAGTACAGGTAGGTCCACTCAATATTTCTTGTCCTTAATTGGTTGACTTAATTAGTTCAGTTCGCACTATTAATAACTAATAATTATGTATTTGGTCAATCCGTGGATTAGAATACAACAGCGGACAAAGTGTCGGTCACCGGGGCGGTGTCAATGAATGTAGCATCTGTGTTTGTGACGTTGTTGTCCCTGGGGGTAAATGAGAATCGCAACATGGCATCCTCCTCCCCTTGGCCATGGGCCCAAAAGTGAATCTTCTGCGTGGCGTTAACAAAATTCCGAATTCTTCCAATGGCGTCCGAACCATCGAGGCCTCCGCTCGCCGCCACCCCGTCGAAATTTGTGTCCAGCAGCTTTTTAAATACGGAGACGATTGTGTGGGTGCTGCCGAACTTGAAACTATTTGCGGGGAAACCGTAGTACTCCTGGGCCTCGATGATGTCCGAGTCATTTGTCTTGCGCATGCGATCCGGGGTGAGAATGGAGTAGCTTTGCAGGTGGATCACGGCAATGGTTTTGTCCGCATTCGTCACCCCGATATTTCTGTCCTGGATCACACTGGAAATGTTGTGGAGAAGCACGGTCGTCTGCTCTTCAGCTGAGAGCCCTGAGTTAGGCTCTCGTAGGGGCGGCAGCCGCCGACCTACCTGGAATGGCTGGGAGCGAGGGGCGGAGATCTCCGGGGAGTAGTAAATTCGGTTTGCTGTTATGATTGAGCCTTCGTTACCCGAACTGCCAATCCCAAACCCCCCGCTCTGGGGAGATGGTGCTCCGTAGTAGCTCTGCGTGGCCCAGTCTCTTTGGGGCATTAGTAAAACTTGGAACGATTGCTGGAAATTGTCCATGAGTCTGTAATTGGGTGGAGGAGGAGCTCCGATTTGAATTGTAGGGCGCGGAGGGTCCCGAGGCTGTTGAAAGGTACCAAACCCACCACCACCTCCCAATTGGCCGGAAAACCCGCCGTCAAATGTTCCCCCGTCGCCATCATCATCATCACTGTCTACATTTTCAAGTAATCCTGGAACACGGACGGAGCCTCCTACCACAAATTGTGATTGTGGCTGTTGAAATTGGGGGCGTCCTCCATTAGCAATTGTTGGACGCTGCGAAAACATGTTTTGGTTGGGGCGTCCGTAGTTTCCTCTGTGGCCCTTATTGGGGGAATTGAAATTGGGAGGCTGATGGATATTTGTGTTTGGAACTTGGTGTCTTTGGTAAGGGTCTAACACGTGGTCAAAATTGAGGTGTTGAGACTGCCCGAGGAGTTCGGAGCCTTCGTCCTCGCCGTAGGGTTGCCAATTTGGTGCTGTAATAAAAAAACCATTTATTAATTTTCATAGCTGATATTAATAATTAAAATTAAGTATGTATAATTGTATATTTAAATATTATTATATAAATTAAATATTATTTATGGTTTACGTACAGAGCTTTGGTCGATAGAGTGTATTTAGCCACCGTGTGAATGTGGATTGATGGCCATGGCCACCTTGCACCGAATCTGTCACAAATATCAGAAGCAGGAGAGAAGATGCCAGAGAAAAAACAAAGAGATTCACCCGGCAGAATTTAATTTTCATGATTTCTTTGTTCATCCTAACTACAACTCTCAATTTCCCCCAATGTCACAATCCCAATAATAAAGGTTCCAATTGACAAGAACTGGATGGCTGCACTTGCACTGCACTTCATGGGAATGGGATTTAGAGGAGAAAACAACACTTAAGAGTTCTCGCCATGACAATGAACAACATTTGCTTTGCTGTCCGTCCAACTACCACTATTAGAGGATGGAGCACAATTGTCCGTCTGAAACAACCTTTTTCATTCAAGACAACAATAAAATGGTCACTGTAGACTTTGATATTCAATTCTCTTCTCTCTCATCTAACATACAACAATGTTCGCTATTCTTCTCTTTCTACAGAGTTTTCTAGTGAGCACATAAACAACCGGTTCAATTTCATTCCCATCCTTTTACTATACATATTACTACTTGTGTAAACTAAACTAAACTAAACATGCTTAGATGAACTAGTAAGTACATGCAATACTTTACTGTACTGCATTTATTGTGCTTGAATGTACTTGTTATGTGCACTTTGCATGATATAATGCAACAATACACTCACACTCCTTTACTGTTTACTCCAGGGTTGGAATTATTGGAATTTTCTTACATCCACTAGTTTTCATACGTTATACAGAATTCTATTACAATATTCTATGAAAAATTATAAACATTTTGTACATATACTTCTATTATGTATATGTATACAATGCAAAACTAATAATACAAATGTATTTATAAGTTAAGTACATTCTAAATGGCTTGGGTGCATGTATTAACAATAAAACATTTTAAGTAGTATATTGTTAATAATTTAATGCGTGCAGTGTATAAAATACGGGATTTTCCTTCCCTGGGCTACTCTTACTTACGATCTTACGAGTTAGAGAATAATTTTTGTTTTACGTCTCGAGTCGAGTAAAACTTTTTGGAAGAACCGGAAAGTGAAAGAGAAATGTATGCAGTGTTTTGTTAGTGTAATAAAAATGATACAATTATGTAGGTACATACCGCTGTTAACAATAGTATTGTGCTGACTACACTTTGTATTTATGTATGTATTTGCAGAATAAGTGGTCGGGTCACGTTAGATAATATTTCTGTCTGTTGTAGTATGTTTTCATTGTAGAATAATATATTTTGCTACTCCAACATTACACATGTTTCTTGAAAAGACTTTGTTTCCATGTTTCCATGCAAATTACAATTACAATTGCACTACAACTAGCGATAAGTAGGATGAGTAACTGTAACACATTCACTCATACCGTTGATGTTGCGTTGAACAAAAAGTTATTACAAGAGTTACAACAACAACAACCTGAGTTTGAGTGTGAATTAATGTAGTTGAGTATCAGCATAGTATTTATTATGTAGTTTATTAAGATATTCACGTGAACACGTATTAATTTATAATAATAATATGAAGGCAATTGTAATGTATTTCTAATGATTGTTTTGTTTGTAGCAGTTACATCTCGCTCCAATCTATACTATACACTGTATTTATATAAACATAATTAAGTTACATCCTTATATAGTATTTACACATATACTTACACAATTACAAAGGCCATTTATGACACGCACTATTATACTATGCTGCATAGTGTGGCGATTATGGATGCTAATTCACATTCTCTCTTATCTAGTTATACTAATTGTACATTATGTATTAATTTTATTATGCAATGCAGTCTCAAGAGCAGTATTATTGAGTATTCTACTAATAAACTGTGACAAACGCTATCGAGAAGGAGCTTAAATGTGATGTGATCAAATTTTAATATCAATATCATGCATGGTTTGTTGTAGAGGTTTTGACGGATGCCTTACTTGATGTTTTTGGTAATTTAAATTTTGTGCGGGAGTGCTCATAACTTTTAAGGGGCGTGACCAATATCAATAAGTAGGTTCAAAGTAAAGTCAAACCTTGTTTGACCCGATAGGCAGACTGACAGGCAAAGTATTGTTATAAAATACACTAAAAGCTCCATAATAAATACACACAGATAGAAACAATATTATACAAAAATAATTAAATCAAACTAAAATAGAATACTGTATTTAATATCATTTATAATTACAAGAAGGTTCCACAAATGTATAATTTTGCCACCAAAAACTAAATCAAAATTATTTGACCATTGGGTCACTAATAACCAAATTATTTGAGCGAATAATGTTTAATATGAAATGTTGATATTACAGAATAGATCTGTATATATAAGTATAAATAATTTGGTGCTAAAATAAATAAAGTGTTATGTGCCACACGATCAAATAATTTTAATACTGGTTTGGTGACGAAATAAATCACACCCATAAATTAATTCTCAGCAGAGGATATTAAATTAGTAGAGCAGTTGCAGTGAAGCATTATATTATTTTCCTATAATATACCAATGTACTATAATGGGAATAAAAAGCTTTGTCGACTAAAGAAAGTGAATTGTATTGATTTTACTATAAAAAGTAAGTACATCACATTTCATGTAGCATTGTGTCGCTTAATTCCCTTATCCATTCATCTCGTTATTCTTTTATTTCTGACGATGAGTAGTAATCTAATCTCTAGAAAAATGAAAACTTGTTTTGTTAACACCTTTAATTAACTAAAATGTTGAATTGCATTCTATAATGCCTAAGGATTCATGCACTGCATTATATAGTACTGCACTAATACAAATATAAGGTGCGGCACTTGTCCTCTTGCATCTTGAACTCTTTCCAAACTAAACTCAAAACGTTTAATTACTTGTATGAATAAAGTCTTCATGTCAACCAATAAATTTTTATTTGTATTTGTAAAAAGCCTTTCAAAAAATTGGTCTGCGTTTTTTGTTTTCATAAAAAAAAGTAAACATACACCACTTTCCTATGCTAAATATAAATGTTATTCTGGGGCCATTGTACAGTTCTCTGAGGTGTAATTGGAATAAGAACCATTAACTATTTTAGCATGAGGCAATGTTAAGACATTGACGCTACTATTAATTATTCTCTTTAAACTAGGTACAGATAATTAACACGGAATAAAATCAGAGAATAGCAAATACATGTGTTTTCCTACTCCACCAGTTCATGGAGAACTCAGTTAAAATTCGATCAATCCGAATGAATCAGCCATCTAAATTAAGCTTAGCTATGAGGCTCGGACGCATGATTTTATTTTTTGTAAATTTCGAACTATAAGTTGTCGAAATGATTTTTGTTAGAAAAAAATCACAGAAATTATTGCGGCAAAACCTTGAAATTTTTTTTTGGCACAATTAGAAGTTAATTCCAAAATCAAGGTGTTATATGTCCGAGCAGTACCTTGAAGGCATCTCCAGAAAAAAAATCGACTTTTTTCGATGATCCATTATTGAGTTACGCATGAAGTTCTGAAATGGCAAAATTTTAAATTTTGTGTAGGAGTTTACATGGGCGCGCTTTAGCTTCTCACTTTGCTTCCCCTGCTGCCTACTGCCTACCCTTAAGTTTGTGATTTTGGTTTGTGAGAATTTAGGCAAGCATCCTTTCGTGAAATGAATGTTTATGAAGAAACATAATTGATTGTGAAGTTTTAGCTAATTGATTGCTCTGACCATTATTTTGGTGTTGCGTGTGTTCGTAGTTCCGTAGCTACCAGGAAGCTGTTCATCATTTTATCCTTTTACGCACAAGTATTTATTATGTATGTACATAAATAAGTGCGTGAATGAAATCAAAAGTTATTATTTATTTATTACTTTCTGATAATTATGTGCGACACCATTCCTGTTGGGTGGGAAGTTGAATTTTTAATTGTGTTGATTTTCTAAATCTAAAGTGCTTTATGGCACATAAGATATCTAGATGATTTATCATTCTACTGCAGATAAAATAAATTTAATGGGTAACTTTCATTATATTTGCCTTTCATGACATTTATATAGATTTATCCTAATGCCACAAGAAAATATTACTAAAATTTAACTGTATAATATGTATTATACAATAAAAGTAACCCTTTTAAATAAAAAATATAACTTGACGTTGAAAATTTTTTAAGCTAATTAAACTAGACTATTTGTGTGTTAAGTTAAGTTACTCTTTTTAATACTGTTATTACTGTAACTTATTTATTATGTAATTCCCGATTATTAATTTCAGTTGAGAAACTGCCATAATATGATCATTCCTTGGAATAAATACCATACAATATGTATTGATGTAAATATGGATTACAAATCTTTCTTCCCCTTGGTTGACGCCGTTTTCATTTTCCATGCATCTGTTCACACATCATTATGTAATTGAAGAAGAGCAACCTTTTATTAATGAAAAGCTCAACAATCATTTCCTACATATTAAAGGTAATAGATCTTTAAGATAATTACATATAGTAAATGTGTTCAAATCAATTTTAATGAGATCATTTCATTTCTAATTCCAAAAGGTTTTGTACCCACTCTCTATTTTAGATA
>JAQFYC010007290.1:0-10710 GCA_034694165.1 Tomocerus mixtus
CGCACGCACGCACGCACGGACAGACATTGCGATTGCATAAGCCAGCCTCGCACACTCGGGCGGGCTAAAAATGAATTCCCTGTAATAAATATAAATAATTATAACTTCCTACATTTTTATTGTTTGGAGAAATTACGTGTAAATTTTAGTTTATTTCTTACCTCAATTGAGGTGCTGCGTAGAGAATTTACATGTTAAAATTTTTCTCTGACATTTTGTTTTATATTAATGATATTCAACAATTAATGTAAATCGTTCACAATATCTTTTTGGAAGAGGTCCGTAATAGCTCGGCAAGATATGGCAGATTTTTTTAAATTTCGTAGAAAGTAGTATTTGGTGGGTAGAAAAAGGCAGACACACGTAGAATGTGGCAAGAAATAATTTAAATTAGTCATGTGAATTAGTCAATATATATTAATATACTAGAACTTTGAAAGATGTGGCATTCATCTTCAAGTAAGTAAATAAATAAGTTAAAATTGCTTGCCATTTTGTAATGGTACGACTGAACGGTAAAGATTAACTGAGGAAAGTATAACAAATGGTACGGAGAAGATGATCACTATCCTGCTTATCTACGATGATGAAGTACACATATAACACACAATTTCATGCAATGCATTTATAAATATATATCTTAGTGGATAGATATACCCCTACATCTATTATCATTATTATAAAGCAACGAGTGCGTCCTACACTCTACCACTTTGTATGTTACATCAATTCCCTGCCATTTCAACTTTTGTTTGCCATTGTCTACCTCTACACTGTCTGCCTATTCTGTCAAATTTGGCAGGTCTGCCGGTTTCTGTCTGTTTACCTGCCAATTCTATTTTTCCCATTTTGGAAGTAAATAATAATTAAGTCAATTATTAACTTCACTTTGCAAATGTTCTTTCTGATGACCTGATGGAATAGCAGAAAATTTGCCAGATATCTTTTGTAGCGTCAGCGCGTGAAGGTTAGATGAATGGGCCTTGTTTTGACGTTTTATAAGTATCCTAACCTCTGCTTCCTCCGACATACAGCGTCCAAGTCCAACCTTATGTTATGTACCCTCTTCATCTCCACTTACTTATATAAAGCATTAAATATTGGCTACCATTTTTTTCCTCACTTATTTTCTGTTTTATGTAGATTGCCTACTGTTTCTGTGCCTGTAAAATAGAAAACGAAGCTAGACAACGCATTTCAGTATAAATGTATTCTAATGTATACATGTACTGCACTATTTTTCCGCATATATGAATTGTTTCAATGTTTACATTTCTAAGCAAAGATTTAAGAGAACAAAGTTGGTTGAGCGAGAGAAAGAGCGAGAGATGAGAAAAGGAGTAAAGGATTGCCAGGCAGCAACACTTCACTCCACTTTCTCCAACTCTCTCAACTAGCTCTTTCCTACTCAAGACAAGTCAAAAAATCTAGAGTCAAGAAAATAAAAGGACACACAGGAGGGGATCTTCTACTCTTTCTTGACATGACATAGTGACTGCAGTCTCATCTCATCTTCCCAGCCTCTCAAATAAATGCGAATACGATGATCGAAGTACATACTCACATCCACATTGGTACTCTTGTGCTTAATACATAGATAATACTGACTGCGACTTTGCTTTCTAATATTTATTACTCTTATGTACAAACAAAAACTTCATATTAAATTTAAAAAATGAGACATTACATATTACAAGAGTTGAGAAATAAGTAGCTATAATATGTATTAGTTGTGAGCACCACAAATACATACAATCAAATAGTACGTTTCCTGTTTACATATTTATGTTGTACTTTGCATTTGCAAAACTATGACATGCATACTTACGTGTAGTGTTTATTTTTCAAGCGCAGATATATGTAACAGGCATGTAGTTGTGTGTAACGAAATATTGGTACCCAAATGGTTTTATTCTTTCTAGAAAATATATAGCTATTAGTCACTTTTACTTAAAACAAATTAGTTTTGTGACAGGCAAATAATTCTAGTAATTTTTATAATGTAGTAGTTAATAAATAAAGTTTATACACCTACCCATTTATTCTTAAAAAGCTTAGCTTAATGGCTGACTAGCACGTTTTGCGTTCCCATGTAAAACTATGTTTGTATGTATGTAAAAGGCTTAGAAAACCCCACTGTAATTAATTAACAAATACAGAGCTGCACCCTTAACTAATGGGGTATCTATACATTTGTACCTATACCCTATTAGTTTAGGATTGTAAACAGACACTTAAATAATGTAAAACTCAAAGAGCTATATCCAATTTTAGACTATAAAAATCATATTATTCATAAATTTTTTAACACTGCAGTGTTTTTAAATTTGACACAAGTTTCCTTACCATTTTATATATTTACAATAGCGATATGAAGCAACCTTGCAAACCAGCGAGCTTTTAGCATGCATGATGCAAGACCGCATGTACATTGTACATACATATTTACTGTATTATTTTTTTATGGATATCAAACCCATAAAGTAGTGTATTGGAACATTGACAATTACAAGAACCATTGTATGACTGTGCATTCCGAATGAAATATTACTGACATGATATGGCATGACAGAGAGTGTAAACAACTGGAATGTCATGCCTGACACCATGTCGATGCCAGCAATATGTAGTATTTTAAAAAATTGTTTTTCACACATTTGTACAACTTAAGCTTAGACATTTACAAACAATATAAGTATCATATAATTTGCATTTCTAAAGTCTGATGAAATCGTACTTGAGAATTTTGTCATGGAGAAAGTAGAGAAGAGGAAAATTTTGATTTGTGTAGCATTAAGGAGAATTGCAGTGTTGTTTGTTAGGTACCCTGGTTGTTTGTAGGATAATGCAGAAAGATTGGACAAGTGCAAGTCTACACCATATTCATGCTAGTTAAACCTGAATGAGATAGTTTTTTCTTTATAAGTAGCTGGAATGACGCTGCTTATACTAATGCAATGCATAAAGTTTAGTGAATCTCCTACTACGTGTACTTATTCTATGTTTAGATTTAGATTCCCTTTACACATTCAGATTGTATCTATGGAGAATGTATGTGTAAACTGGGAGAGAAAGTTAGCATGTTCTTCTCACTATATTATGAAAGTATAGGAGAGATAGATAAGTAAACGAAGGGAAAGTGCAGCGACGAGTCGCTTCGTTGTAAGTAAGATGCATTTGCCTTCTGTTGCCGTCCCTTCTCTGCTCATTCCACTCTATGTATATTATTCTATATTCTTGGAGGGATATGTTATTGACAGTAAGGAAAGGAAGTGTGACAAGACGCTAGGAGAGCTCCGAGTATGCAAATGCATGCCTGTGAATAAAACATGTTGTCGGAGTGAGCAGTAACGTCCTCGTTTCGGTGAAAACCCTTGGGGCAACCTTTTCTCTCTCATACTGTTTTCAAAGCACTTGCTTTCCTCACTGACTTGGACTCCAATCTATCCTCATGTAATGCCTCTGCCTCTGTCAGGAGGAGGTGGGATCGACGCCCAATGCATAAATATGGTCGACAATATTTTCAACCCTTGCGACCAGCAGTTAGAATTTTATTCAATAGGAGCACAGTTTTGAGAATCCATTTTTTAACCAAATGTAAATATAGTTTTGCCTACCGTACTGCGTGAAACAATTTAAGTCACTGTCTTTTTAATTTATTACTTCAAAATGTGCGACAAGCTTCGCAATATAATCTGAAAGTAGTTAATAGTTAATATGACTTTTTTACAATGCTAAATGTTTCATAACTGTTGTTTATCAAACATTAGACTATTTACGTATACTTATATTATTCACAGTCGAGGCTAATAGGTATTACTGTTTTAACATAAAAATTACTATACTTATATATTGTAAACTTTATTAATTTGAGGATAAAAATTCCATCAAGATGGATTGTGTTATGAAACTTGATTGAAACACGTTTCAGCTCTTAGCTATTGGCCTGCAAGCTGACTCTGTTGAATTAAAGTTACGAAAGGAAGAGCGAGCAATGTATACTGTATGAATTTTCCGGATAAAATTTTGACTGCATCTATGAGGTTAAGTTAAAGTTATTCTATGTATTCTAGTGTGTCGTCCTGCATTATTTTAAGTTGCTCGCAGCCTGAACATGTACGTGCATACAAACGAATCTCCTTCACTTCATTTTCGCCTATTTTTGCTGATATTGTAAAGTAAGTTTGTTTATGCCGCATCGAAAATAAATGAGAACGTTGTAAATTGATTAGGCGATGTATTTCTAGTAAAAGTTGCATGATTACGCCATTGCGCGTTCTCCGTGACACTTTTACACCAAAGTATTGCAACAGATATTTAAATAAAAAACGTATATCAAGTCAACATCAATATACTACTCAGGCGCATTTTATATTGTCTTTTCTAAACTCCAAAATTTCTTATTCTATTTTAAAATGCTGAGGACGGAAAACAAAGTTGTGTATTATGCAGAAATATATTATTCAGGAAAAAAACTGTTCGGTGGTGCAATTTTATTTAACAGTAATAGTAAATAAGCCAAGTTTCTAACAATGTACAGTGTTTTATTTTAATATGGTGCATTCTGTCTATGTAGGAAGGGTATAACAATATTACAAGGAGACAGAGTACATACCACGTGCATCTACTCAGAGTTCTCAAATACGATTTAACTTTAACGAAATATGCTGTGAGATTTGTATCAATCCCATGTTTCAAGGGAACTGAGGGTTATTTTTTAAGAAAATGGGATGCTCATACACACGTAGTTGCTTAGCTGCTGTTTGTTTTTTCATCAGTATGTATGGAAGTACCTTGACGGAGGAATTGGAGTGCGCTGAGCTGAGTGTGGCTTACGACTTGTTTTCTTCCAGGAATAATATAGCTCATAATGCAATGCAATATGCAATACAAAGAAATGTAATGAATGCAATGTAGTGTAATGTACTGCAGAGATCTGCTGAAGACAAGACTTGTTATTCTTGTTCCACATCCCATCCCGAAGGAAACTAAAGAGGAGTTTTTTATGGTAAGTGTTGTTAGGCCTTCGATGCACTTAGGTAGTCTGTTGCTGCGCTTTATTTAAGTTTATGATTCGCAAATGATACTGACTTCATAGATAAAGACTAGAGGGAAATGATACCAATAGTCACCAGAGCACCTAGAACATTCAGCCTCTTTCCTATTTTCTTAACAAAATAAAATAAAATGGAGTAAGGGGCCACACTATACATAACTAGTGCACATACTGATAGGTAGTATAAATATATGGACCTACATACTTAGACACTAGACACTTATAAGATATTAAGTACCCATGCAAAGAAATACTTAAGAATGGAGAAGATAGAGCATCAAGGACATTATTGCAACCAAACCAAGTTCCAAAAAATCCTGTACATTTAATGTAAAGTTTGGATGCAGGGAGTTGGAGCAAAAGAAAGGAGAATAGAAGCTGACTTGACTTGACTTGACTGTTGTTATCTAGGACAGTAACAATTTATGTCTACTATTGGATTTGTATGCAAATTGTATAGATTAGTTAAATTTTCCGTGCAGGCTGCACACAACATCCATACGTATGTATGTACATACAAAGAAATTTTCTGTATGTACAGTACTGTATGTTGTATAGGGAAAGCCAGACCGACCGTGCTTACTTATGTAGTTAAACGTAGGCACTATGTGTATTTAACAATTTACAGTAAGCACTACAAATGCATTGCACAAACCAAAAGCGTTCCATATTTTTCTAGATACACTCCACATCCACTCACATACGAAACAGAACAATATAAATAAATGAAAAAGTTTCCTCTAATGTTACTACATACATATCTTAGCAAGCGGATATATATTTATTTAAATTTTGCTAAAAGCAGGCGAATACTTTCGTGTCGCCGTGATGTAAACAAACGACATCTAATAAATAGTAATTTTCATGCTGTACAAGTTTCAATATGAATTTTCTTTACTATAATCTATACTACAACAACATACTTCTACATACATACCTAAGAAAGAACATAAACTACTGTGTCTACATGTTCAATGTTAGATATTTCTTGGAAGGAATGGAGGGGGAAGTGTAAATACTCTTATCGTTAGTTCGTTTACTATGTGTATTTAGTTCGACTTTCTCTTTTGTCTGTACAACTTTCATTCTTATACTTGTAAATATATAGTATCATAGAAAAAGAAAATCTTCTATATATTTGGGGACGCGTAGAAACACCCGGTACGGGTATTTTTACGGTGGTTACTCGTTATCATCATATGTAAGCTAAGACTAGGGTATGAATATATGTACCTAATGTAGTTTACGGGTCCCGTCTAACCTTGTCGTTCATTGCATTGCCGTCAGTACCATTCTGCGGCAGCAGTAAATTAAAACTGGAGACACCTTTCAGACATGTTTATTTATATTTATATTGCAGGAGAGAAAAGAGTTGAGAGATCTATAGGCACGTGCACACACGCAAAAGATTTCGATTGGAAAACAATTTCTGTTTAGTAAGCGTGGAGTTCAAGCATGTCTATTTCATCTCGACTGAATACTTTTCTTTTTCAAGTCTCACTTATCTTATAACTAAACCTAACGTACATAAGTAGTAATATCCATGGTATACAGTAGGTAGTGTAGTATTACTAGGTACTACAGCAAGTATACAGAATCCTTTGCTTTCTTCCCATTCTCTTCAGCCAAATAAGAAACTCGTCCTGCTACATATATACATTATTTCACGTTGTCCTCCCAACCTTATATATATTTACTAGAGCTACATAAGAGGAACTAAAAGAAAACGAAAGGAGTTTCATTTAGAGTCTTATATTTATATGTTGCTTTGCTACGTACTTCTCCTCTTCAGTAGTGAGCCTTACATGACTTTCTTTTTCTTCTTGGGAATTCTTTGCTTTCTCATCTTGAGAAAGTTGGCATACCACAAATACCTGAGTGTCAAGGTATTTCCGAAATAAAATTGCAATAACCCAGTTGGCCTCCCCTCAGCTCACTTTTAATTTTCTTTAGTGCTCATTTTATGTCTGTGACCATCTTCAAATGGCTTTTTGTGTGTTCGAAAACCAACGATAAACCAATAGCGATCTTTAAACGACTTTGCAACTACATGCGTAAAAGTACAACCAGATATGTCTTCATATATCATCCAAAAATTCCTTACGCTTAAGAAAACTGAAATGCCTTTCCTTTTACAATAGCAAAGTCCGATAGATACTACATAATAGTATACATCCTACAGAGAAAGAAAAGACTCACTCACTCAGGGAAGATACCGATAACAAAATGTAGTATATATAGCATTCATATAGCTCTCTATTATTTTATGTTATACTTTTCAATTCAACTCCAACACCAGCATAACATATACTTACTGCTACTAGAATATAAGTTAATATTTCAGGTTAGGACAATAGAACGTGTCTTGGACATCTCGCAGATATATTATTATTATTATAGGTAAGTCCACAGTCCACACTCCCCACCCCAATGGAAAGCTGCTATCTGGAGTCAGCATATAATGCACACATTTATTTAATATATCTCAACGAAATTGATATGTAGCACACACGACTGATTGTTTAAAGAATAGAGGATATGATGGGATGACGCAGTATTGTACAAGATGGATGGCTTCTGCGTTTGACAACTCAACTCTGGCAACCATTATGAAAACTTAATATACGACATTCTTCTTTTGTAACCAGATCTTAATCATAAACTTTGCGCAGGGTATATTTCCCATTCAGAGCTACCTAATGTGAATAATCAAAGATAATAGCAATAGCAGCGGAAGCTACACAGGAGAAAAGAAATAAATTGCAGCAAACTTCCCTTCCGCTCCCTCTGTTTTATATCATTTATTTTAACAATTCAGTTTAATACAGTAAGATACCTTAATAATAATTTACATTCTAAACCAACTTTATCCATCCCCTCACATCATTAGTACAAACGAAGATCAAATTTCCCTAAATCTTCTATAATAGTATGTATGTTGTAGGCCAAGTAGACATCCCTGGGCAATATCGATACTGCGTAGGAAAAGATATCAAAATTTTTGTTTTTTCAAAGTTTTTGGTAAATTTTAACTGGTCCACTTAGCAGTTTTCCGATCAATGTTGATATAGATAATTCGAAGTTATCTAATATATAATTACTTATATTTTGCAAAATAATTGCCAAAAAGTAACTTTTGACAAAACCAATAATATTTTCTAAAATATAAGAAAATGGTCAGTGTAAAGTATTTTTCCAGGTTCTGTAAATCAAAATATGATCTAAAAATTGTTTAATTGGCTACAGTTAAAATTTCTCAAAAACTTTACATGTACTTAGAATTGTGACATCTAAATTTCCTAGAATCTATTTTACCTACAACAGATATAACAAGTTAGCGTTTCCCTTCCCCTGTACAGATTCACATATAATTATCAAGTATCTTTTGTATCGTATATTATGTATACCTAACCATGCATGGTACCTTACCCTACAACCTGCATCTACAAATTAGTGTCAGAATTCGTCTTAACTTTTATTTGGGGATCTATAATAAAGCCCAGACTTACTGAAACCAACCCACTCTATATTTATTATGCCCCTAGAGGCATTTATTATGCTGCACTTACTAATAATATTTATTACTGTTAGGCTAGATCCGATTATTCCTAATGAACACAGTAATATACCTAGTAATCTGACGTGTCATTTCCAAGGTATAATTTTATGATTAATTTAAATTGTAGTGTGTATTCTTGTGATTACTTAATAATAAATGCAAACACTAGTGTTAGTAGCCTTTATATATAAAAATAACTTTAAAGGAACTATTTTTAAAATCGTGCAGAAGCATTATCTTCTCTCCAATAATTTGTAATGTAAGGCAAATCCAAATTCCTAGCATAATATTTAGTATAAATAGACTCTATGTACATTGAAGGAAAAACTGTGGTTCAATTCAAATATATGAAACTCTAGTTACATCACAGTAATATTATAATAACCCCATGTGTTTGCAGTACTCCGTCATTTATTACATTTCGAGAGAACTGCAATACTACCACATCAGGCCCAATTCAAAGATTCATACATTGATATATAAATAGGTACTTAACTACTATATATCTTTTGAGTTTTTGGGGAGGAGGAGGATAAAGAAGCTGGAAGGGTGGAGGAGAAATGTATTTATTTATTATTCAGGGCGAGGGCCACACTCACTCTCTCAGTCAGTCAGTCAGTCATATCTAGTGAATAGACATGTGTCTGGAAAGCGGTGTTGCGTCACTAAGTGTAAACCTCCCTTGCTTCGCTCGCTTCTATCTAAATATACGGACACATATGTAAATTTGAAAACTAACAATCTAGTGCCAACATAAATGTCAAGAATTTGAAGAGCTCGCCAGCATAAAAGAGCAATAGAATTGCTAACAATAAGTGCTAAAAGTTGGAAGCATTTTCGAAGGAGATTTAAGATATTATTATAGCATCTCCCTCAGTTGTAACTGTAAGTGTAGTGTAATATGGGATAATAAAATAAAATGAGGGGCAATACTATAGTTGGCTTTGGCTTTACTTCTTTACATACATTATTACGTAGATCTAGCTATCTATATGTAGTAGGTAGGTCGGAGTCGGAACGACTTTTGCGCGTATCACCTAATAGTACCCCGTACACGGTAGGTATGGTATCTGGAGTGAGTGTGTACACTTAAGCACAATTTTTTAGTCAAGCAGTGATTTTGATATTGTTCTTTTTATATCCATAACTTTATGGAGCTCAGCTCAGTTTCTATAGAGTCTGCAGTTTGTATTATAGTTTAAGTTGCACTATAATGCACATTAGATTCAACATAGTCGAATTAGCTTGTGTACCACATTTCATAATTTTACATCCATTAGTTTAGATTTTAGCATTATCACAACCTCCTCCACCCATCCCAAAAGTTAATTCAAAATTTGGGTGTCACCTGTCACCTTTGAATTCATTCTAGTTGATTTAGTTTGTGTACCACTTTTCATAATTTTAGATGCATTTGGCTAGATTTTAGCATTATCCCCTACGTGTTTGCTGTGAATTGTTTGTGTGTGAGGTAGAAGAAAGAAGGTACAGAGGACAACGGAAGACCGTGTCTGCAACCTCTGCTCTCACTCCTTTACTTTCTCAAACGCACATGTAGCAAACCAATGGAAAATTTTCCTGCGTATTTTTTCCTATTCACTCACAACTCAATGAATGTAGAAAACTATATAGGTACAGATTCTCATTTAGTGCATTTCATGTACTGTCTCCGTAATCTTATATTATTGTGCCTTTAGTGGTGCACATGTGCAATGCCTATGTGCCTATTTACTGGAAAGTTCAACAAATTGTGAATGACCGCGGGATTTGAGTGAAGTCTAGTCATCGTTATCCCTTACAAAGGCATCAGGCTCTTTATGGAAATATTTGTGAGTGTGCCTGGTCTGTGGCAAAGTGGCAGAAGTCTTTAGATTCTGCAATCCTTCCATCTTTTAGCATGGTATATATCTAGGTATCTAGTATCTAGATACTTCTTTTTAGTAGTAAGTATGTAATATATTTAGGCATATCATTATTTAATATGTTTATTTAATCCAGGATTGTGTATAATATGTGTTTATGCAGATAGTAGTTTACGATAGGAGGAAGAAGAGCGATGTACCCCTATTTGCTGTATATGCACTATAAAATTATG
>JAQFYC010007291.1:0-10710 GCA_034694165.1 Tomocerus mixtus
TATTAGTTGCCAATAGATTATCTGAACACCATACGGTGTTACTGTTGGAAGCTGGAGGGGACATGAATGATATTCAGCAGATTCCTGCTATGGGTCTACTGCTCCTAACCTACCCGGAAGTCGACTGGAATCACAAAACCGTCCCGCAAAAGCATTCTTGTTTTGCTCTTCCCGAAAATGTATTTTTTTTCCAATTGCTCTATTTGAAATCTTTATATTTCGAATAATATGCATTATGAAATTTATGTAGAAATCTCATTGGTCTCAAGGGAAAGGACTTGGAGGGACATCGAATATTAATCTTCTGTAAAACCTTTTTAACAATTAAAATGATAGTAAAATTATATTTTTTAATGTTTCATTTAATGCCTAATGACTTAGAATCCAGTCAAGAGGTAATCCTAAAGATTTCGATCATTGGGCCTACTTAACGGGAGATGATAATTGGAATTACGAAAATTGTCTTCCATATTTTAAAATGAGTGAAGATTATCGTGGAAGGTGGGCAGAATGTAAGCATAGATATTTTCTTTCTTAAATGAATATCTCTATGAATCTGTAATTAAATTAATTATTTTACCTACTAGCACGAGCACATGGCAAAGGTGGTCCCATAACGGTCGAAATCCCGGACTATGTTGGTATGGCTGAAACTTTTGTAGAGGCTGGCAGGGAGTTAGGATACCCCAGAGCTGATCTCAACGGGTTTTACAAGGAAGGTAAAAATATCCAAAATCCTAGCACAAGGAATTCTCAAATAATTAATTCAGTCCTAATGATATATAATACAAACCTCTGGAATTACATAGGGTTCGATACGATCTACTACCCTATAAAGGATGGTCGTAGATTTGGTGTATATTCTGCTTACATTAATTCTGCCAGAAATCGAACCAACTTAACTATTCGCAAATTTTCGTACGTTAAAAGAGTAAGGGAATTATTTTAACATTACAAGAAATTCCTCGCCAATTATAAGTATTGCAAAATTTTGAATATATTTCTTCAGATTTTAATCGATGATGATAGACGTGCCTACGCTGTTGAGTACGATCGCCACGGGAAAGAGAAAACAGCATTTGTTCATAAAGAAGTGATTCTGTCAGCAGGGTGGGGAAATTCCCCCAAAATTCTTATGTTATCTGGAATCGGGCCTAGAAATCATTTGGAGGAACTAAGTGTGAGTATTTTTGTAATATTAATATTAATGCAATTTTTCGCAAAATAAAATCATTTTGTCGTTTTTTGAAAAAACTAGATTCCAGTTATTCAAGATTTACCAGTAGGAGACAATTTGCAAGATCACGTCTCTGCGTACATTGGTCCTTTCTTTGTAAGCAAGCCGATAGAATTCTCGATTGAAAGGGATGTTATCAATCCACTGGCCATTGTCCAATACTTATCACAGGGGACAGGTCTTATGACAACATCAGGGGCTCAAGCAATGGCTTTCTTTGCCAGCAACTACAGTGCCGATCCAGACTGGCCTGATCTTCAATTCATTTTGGCTGGAGTTAACATCGGAAAAGATTTCCCTTCTGATCTCTCTCGCGGATTCGGTCTCAATGTAGACATCATGAGACAATATTTCAAGCATGCTATAGGACGCAATAGCTTTTTCATGGCAGTCAGTGTGGCACGACCTCAAGCTAGGGGCTATATTAAACTCAAATCGAGAGAGCCTTATGATGAGCTCATCATCGATCCAAAATACCTTGATAATGACTTGGACATGAAAGTTATGATTGCTGGCATGAAAAAAGCTGTGGAATTGGTAGAAAATACAAAAGTGTTCCAGAGTATTGACGGGGCATTTACAGATAAAGTATTCCCAGGCTGCGAAGGCATTCCCATGCGCTCAGATGAATATTATGAATGCTATGGTAAAAATATTTTTGACCGTCCGTGTAAATAGTTATGCTAAGCCTATTTATAAGGGAATATAAGAATTTCTGTAAATTTTAATTTTTTTGTGCTTATGTATATTATTTTCATTTTTAAGCTGGATTTATGTTTCTGATTGTAATCAAATGGAATAATTGTTTGACCAGGTCGTCATTTCTCTGTGACTTTACATCATATTGTTGGAACGTGTGCAATGGGTAATGTTGTTGATACCCAACTAAGAGTAGCAGGAATCAAAGGCTTGCGTGTTATTGATGCCTCAGTTATGCCCACTGTACCAGTTGGAAATACAAGTAAGTTTTAAATGTTTTCACAGCACTACATAATCTAAAATTCTAATCTTCTACAATAAATGAATCTGAAATATTAGATGCACCTGCCATAATGATTGGGGAGAAAGGAGCAGCTATGGTCATTGATTATTGGAGACCGTATACCAAAAAATGAACAAAATGAATATCTGTATGCTGAATGGCTGTTGTAGGGGAACGATTAATAGATTGGTTTTGTATAATGTTTCTTGTTTGCTTCAATTGTACTTATCTCCTGTACTAAAAATAAGTTGTTCTTTTATTTCTTATTGTGTAGAAGGAACTGTGGATAAAATAGTTAAAATAAATAAGCGTAATCATTATTTCTAATTTTCCAAGATTTATTATTAATATTATGTATTCAAATTACAAAGAAATATCATAATCAATTTAATATTTGAAAATCAAACAAAGCTCGTTTTATACATCGTTGGGAATGCAACTCGAATAATTAAAATTACAATTGCTTGCAATTTACAACTACAATTTTCTTTTTCGGTGCTCCACTTTGTGATCCCAAATCTTCCACTGCCTTCACGACATCCATTCCTTCGATTACCTTTCCAAACACAACGTGTTTCCCATCAAGCCACGATGTCTTACTAAATGTAATAAAGAATTGAGAACCGTTTGTGTCTTGTCCAGAGTTAGCCATGGAAAGAATTCCAGCTCCAGTGTGTTTCAGTTGGAAATTTTCATCAGCGAATTTGTTTCCATAAATACTTTTCCCTCCTGTGCCATCACCATTAGTGAAATCGCCTCCTTGCATCATAAATCCGGTGATTACGCGATGGAACTTGCTGTTTTTGAATCCAAAGCCCTTTTCTCCAGTACAAAGAGCTCTAAAGTTTTCTGCTGTTATTGGGACAACGTCATTTCTCAGTTCCATTACAATTTTGCCAATGTTGGTTGTGGTTGTGTCGCTTCCTTCTTGAGTAGCCAAGTCCATAGATACACGAACACGATCTGATAAATAAAATACAGTTAATTAATGATATAATTTAGATCTTCTTAGTGCAATTCGAAATTCGAACCCTGACTCGACCATAGTCAAATAATGTACGATATATTCGACCAAGTTCGTGTAAAGTTCTAAAGTTCGAAGAAAAATTATTAATTTTAGAGTAAAATTCCGAAAATAACAAGTACACAGCTGTTTACGTATATTTTAATAAACACCACATTGTACAGTTTAGTAACTCACCTTCTTCTCCATGACATAAATGCAGAAACACTGCAAAAATAATTGCAAACCCGATCTTCATTTTCTCTCTTCTGATTCTGAATCTAAAAGAGTTTATTTTATTTATTCAGTCTATTACAATAATGAAAGAGCTTTGCTTGTAGGTTGGCTAGGAAGACAAAATGAATACACGGAGCACAGAACCAAATGTATTTATATTTATGTTGACAATAATAGTGCAGTGTGAGTGCAGTCTCAAAGCACAACAGCTTTTAGTACGATTTGTTATACATAGGGTTACTTTCTATACTATCTATTGTATTTTACTACACCATTCCTAATCTACCTATATCTAAAGTCTAAATGTATTTCTTATTAAGACTCGGAATATGCTCTGTATGTTGAGATGCTGTAAACTTGCTGTAAATTAGTTTTCACTTCATAAAATTAAATGTTTCATTTTCCTGAAAATCCTTACTTTTGTAGAGGGAAGATTGCATAAAAATGGGGTCCATTGAGGTATTTTCTGATGACCCATATCAATGTTGTAACTTACAATGTAGTAGCAGGGGTCAATGACCGAAAAGCTAAAGGAGGATACACAAACACATAACGTTAAAAGTGTAATACCTATACAAATTGAGTCTTACATTAAATTATTCCACATGATTGCGTCAGTGTAATGTTTAGTATGTAATTCAAGAATGGTTAACCCCCTTTTATTTAAAACTTGGTGGTGTATTTAATATATACACCGTGGTTCATGACCTTTGTACTCCTACGATGAGCATCGTACTGCCCGAACCGCTGGACAAAACCTGAAATACCCCATTTATAGAGAATCTTAATGCGAGTAAATGAGCCAAGTTTCATTTCAGCAAAAAATATTAGCGCATGCGCTCGCTACAGCGATTTTACGAAAAAACGTCAATTTTTGAGATATTCTGGGTAAACTTTTATCATCCTTGGCACGAAATGATTGTCCACCCATATATAGTTAGAATTTATCCAGGAGAGTTGGAGAAATCATATGGTACCATTTTGTAGCCAATATGTTTGCCAGTAAAACGAGTCGAATTTGGGCAAAATCTATGGGGTAAAGTTTGATTAAAATTAAAAAGTAAATTAAATGGGGAAAATTTTCATTTCCATGTTAATTGCAGTTTTAAACAGTCCCAATTAACTTTTTATTTTCAAGCAAACCTTTTACCCATTTTTCCTAAATCGATTTTGCCCAAATTCTGGCTGCAGTTACTGATTGATTTACTGATACCTCATCTTGAAATGATTGGAGGTTACCCATTATTGAGTCATTCTAATATCAGGTCCGATAAAAGATTACATCTGTTTTGCGATGGTTTATTTATTATTAGGTATATAGCTCATGTCTATGCATTGAGAGCATACTTTACATTTTACATTTATATAAATGTAAGGTAAAAGGTTCAGTTTTCAGAGTAACCTAGATTTAAGTAAGTTATAAAAGTATATACTATTATATTCCATATTGTTTAAGAACGTACAGTACTCTGTAATAATCTTCCCTTGGTCCCGTCCGCGTCCCATCCATATGTAAATGGATGGTAGAAGAAACTCAAACGGGCATAATATAATATATCCTGTCCCCTAAATCCTTACAATTTGTATTCGTTACTTACCTTTCCCCATAATGTACCCTTGTAATAACTTGCACACCTATGCTATGCAATGCTTGTTATCCTAAATACCTAGAAGAGATGCTTATATATTATATACTATTTTCTATTGTTAGTTAGCTATAGCTATGGGACTTCTCCGTCTAAATTGACTTGAAAAAGTTGTTGACATGTTACATACCTTTTCTGTCTGTACTTGTTGTGGTTGGATTTATTTCTAGCTATAGTTTTCTTTAGGTTTTAGGATGCTTTTAAACACAGAAATATATTACAGAAACATAGTCCAGTGGTGAGCAAAGGTATATGTACCTACTAGAGTACAACAATACTGCATGCGGAGTGTGATTAAACCATTAATTACTGATAATAAGTGATATAAAAATATTTTACACTGTACACAATGCTTTAATATGTTATTTATGTTGTACTTATAAGTTGACGATTGGAAAATATATTCTATCAAATTATCTTTGATTGTCATTATACCATTATACCCAAGGATAATGTTACTATACACGTGTATTCAAACTAATAGTGTGACCCTGACCTTTCCAAACAAAAGACATTCACATATAGGTACTCTATGTGAATGTATTTAGTTTGAAGCATGAACATAATATTACACCTATGTATTATGGGCGTAATGTAGAACAAACATCTTCAAGCAAGAGTTGTATTTATAACATTGACGCGTTTTTATTCCAAATTCATGGACAATGATAGTTATAATAAAAATTGCGCCTCCATTTGGTTAATTAATCACAGAACTTGTAACATATACATAATAACAAAAACGAAACAATATAATATGTAACAGCAGGTATATTTTGCTTGAAATCCACTACTCTGCAAAAACACCGACATAGGACAAACCGGCCTATTCACAAAAATAATTTTTGATACTTTGGACTTCTTCAATGCTTTGAGGTATCGTGTTTGCAATTGTCCCTTCTGGGGAACTGGAAGGATCGAAACTTAAAATCTTAAATGCTTCTTGCAATAAGGCTATCACTTCATCCAGTTTAGACCTCACTTCGCATTCGGATATTTCATTGTTTTGAAATTGTGCTTGAGCAAGAAGATACAATGGGGCGTGAAGTTCGTACTTTGTCAAACCTATAAAAAAAGATACGAAAATGTTAAATTCAATTAAAAATTATTATAGTAAAATACGCATTTTCAATAGCGAAAATGGCATACCTCGTATTCTGGACAATCCAGGTTCGATAATATCCATGACTTTCAATAATCTCCGGCAAAGAGATATCTTCCTAATGAGGGACTCCAAACTCAACTCATTCAACATCCATCCCTCACATCGTCCATAGAGTTCCGTTAAGGAATGAACAAGACTAACCATCAGGAAATGATTCGGATGAAGAACTTTCCCACTTTTGGATTCCAATATCTTCTCAAACGAAGGGATTAATTCGGATTCAGCGTTGTTGTTGTTGGCATTTATTCTCGCGTTGGCCATTTCCATTCTGACTGCTTCGACAATTTCTTCTATTTCATTGGCACTTGATGTACAAATACAAATTTTATTTGAGCAAACCCAGATAGATTCTGAGTCAGTAGCTTCCCTTGGTAATAGGAACCCGGAACAGTCCAAAGCCCTGCATTTCACCCCAGAGTAAAAAGTTCCCATCTCTGTGGGATCCAGGCAACGTATGCAGACACAATCAAAGAACTTTGACTCTCGTATACATTTTCTTCGGTCAAGCGTGCCATCCAGTACCGGAGCGTATGTTGTCGTGATTAGATCACCCTTTTTGATTGGAACTGTAGATCTTATAGTAATCTGATGATTTTCGGTAATTGAGTGATGTGTATTGGAAATACATTCGTGAGCCATCAAAGATACTTCAGGGAAAAGTCCAATAATGCTGCATAAACCACGATATCATGACTATATTAGATATAGGTACACAAAGGATGCATATTGCACCCGCAACATGAAAAAGCAAGTTTTAATATAAAGTGTTAAAAATTGAGATTAAAAGGTAGCCTCCAGTGGGAGCAAATTCATTAGAAGCTAACTAGCGCGCCCATGTAAACTCCTACACAAAATTTGTCATTTCAGGATTTCATATCTCTATTTAACTCAATAATGTAATGGGTAATCAAAAAAGTTTTTTTCTAGGTTTTCCGGAGACATGATTCCCCGATTTTTGAATTAACTTGTTAATAACTTTGCCTAAGTTTTTCCGCAAATTTTTTTATGATTTTTCTTTTAAAAAATGTTGTCGACAACTTATAGTTCGAAATTCACAAAAAACAAAATCATGTCTCCTTCCATGATAGCTAAGCTTAATTCAGGTTATTCTGGTCATTAGGATTAATCAAATTTTAATTGACTTCTCCATGAAGTGATGGAATAGGAAAAACATGTATTTGCTTCCTCCGGTGGCTACCCTTTAGTAAGTGTCATTACCTTTAGCAATTGATATTGATAATTTACCTTTCTGTATTAGACTCATGCACATTTCGCTTGGAAATTCATGCTGACTTTAACATGTCGTACAGAACAGTACACCAGTACATAAAGACTACATAATATATTAAGATTAAGAAGATTAGGTTACAATTGATTAATCAAGAAGCTCTAACTACTTAAGTACTACATTACTACAATTTACAATACTTGCTACAATTCATAAAATTGGAAAAAATTCATATGAATTTTTAAAATCTTTAATTGAATCATTAGTTTAACTTTTTGACTATATCGTCGAAAAGGCCCAAATTATTAACGTTATTCATTTAGTTAGGTAAATCCAATGCATTAAGTTGCGTAATATTCTTTAAAATGCTAGTTTTAACGATTATAGAACTTCAATGAGCAAAAAAAGTAAATGCGTAAATTGCCAGCCTTACTCTATTCCATTTGATTTAATTTGGAAGGCATTCACAGCAGCATATCCGATTGCCGAGTGAATCTCATCTTCAGAAAACTCTTCCATTCGATATTTTACCCTAAGTCGTTTCACGGTATTAACTTCGTTTCGCTGCCAAGATTCCGTTAACTCCTTTCGGATTTCATTGTGACATTCCAATTGATGCAGTTCGTCCCAACTTTTTTCATCATTATCCTTCAGCATCAGACAGCGAAGAGTAAAAACGCACTCGTATGCAGGATGAATATCTTCATAGTTAGAAATCTCAACTATTTCCTTGTCTCGTGAAAATATTTTGCATTCATTGGCTGCATGAACTGATTTCTGCAATAGTTTTACACAAAGATAGGTAAGTGAGCCTTGAGAGAATTGAATTACAATTATCTAAGCGTTAGAAAAATTAGTCTTTGAATTCAATTCATAATACCTAAAATGTATAGTTAATTAATCCTTTGAATTAAAGTGATTTATATCAATTTAAAATCAAAAGTAGTAAACAGTTTACTGGAATTTCTACAATGGCAATGAAATAATTTCAAACTTTCTTTCATATCAACCTTTTCGCATATTTTGTTACACATGGGAAATGAACAGACAGCACATCTATAATTTCCATCCACACTTTTATAACATCCGAGACAAATGGGATTCGTGTCTTGTCTGGGTCCTACAACAATTGCTTTTTTGGTCATGATGACAGATCCTGGGGCCAAATCACGGGCGGCAACAAGGTAGCGACCGTAAATATCGTTTTTCTGAATGACATATACACGGCAATCCTTTTTGTGCTCCTTCCAATGCAATTTTTGATGGTCTGCTGAACAGTAGGACACAAGTTTACACCCAGAACAAAACCGAGGTGCTGATTTGTCACAAATGGGACACCTCTTGGATTCCATGATGAATTTAATTATTATGCTGTCCAAAAACCTCAAAAAATTGTAGATGACCTCTTCGCCTAAAGGATAGAAATAGAATATTATATTGATTACGTAGGCAATTTATAATCTGGTTTAGAATATTTTATTGAGTTAAAGATTCTTCGCTTTGATTGTCTTGTACATGTAAGATTTTTGTCCTAATATCATGCATAATATTTGCTTACAAATTATAGTTGCAATACAAGCTAATAAATCGGATAATATTTAGTACATGATTAATAGTTCAATTCGCGGTTTAAAGGAGCAATTTAATGGTTAGACAAACTGTACAGAAGAGTATACCTTCGTCTTCATGTACTGTGAATGCGTATGAAAATGATAAACTAATTTTGCGATGGTTCAAAGTTAATCTTTAGGTGCTGAGAAGAAGTATTTTTAGGTTTGATGGTGATATGCGCATCAAAAACATATTGCATCCGCGACGAACTTTTCGTCTGATGTTTTTATAAAAATTCACAGTGACAAATACTAGTATTTAAATGGGAATGGTTGCTTCGACTAATTGTATTTCATGTCATTATTTCATGTGAGAGAGAACGTACCGTATATTCTCACATATCCCCCTTTATGACATCAAAAGTTGATTACAATTTTAGCTAGTATTTATATTATTACCATTTACACATTTATTGTGGGCTTGTCTTGAATGTTTTAGCTTTGGAATAGGTCACCTTTATGACATTATTCAGGGTAAAATAGGCCACGCATCAAGGAACGCCCCTGGACGTATGTGTAAACCGAAGATGGTTTTAATTAAACAAGGAATATCTCACAACATGTACATGGTTTAATTATTGTAACTGAAAGACAAAGTTTGGACTTCCACTGTTACTGTTCGTCTTACCTGATTAAACTATATAATGTGTGGATTATGTATAAATTATTATTTATTATAAGTGGAACAAGATTTATTTACTAGCTAATTGTTAAGGAATTAAAATTTTAGTATTAAAATCATATAAGATAGAAAATTGAATTTGTTTCCATTTATCATACGTATTTTTTTAAATAACTTCGTATCCTATAGGCACCCGATTATCTAAATTATCATGAATCATTATTATTATATCATTTATTATGCCTACCGGATGTATGGGATTTTGATTGACAATTTATAATAACCTAACATGTATAGGTAGATTGTTTAACAAAAACTCAGTGTTTATACCCAGTTTTTGTTCAACTCTTACAAAAATAGAAATGATAGTCAGTGCCAGCCACATGTCGCAAATTGGATAAAATATTATATAAACAAACAGAGGTAATGTTAGAGCCAGAGTTTATTAGAGCTTCTAAAGAGTAGGTATGTATGTTAGATGTGTGTGCTTTACATTTAATGCAACGTCAATGTTTGGTATGTATTTTTATTGCATAGCCATGTGTGTAGTTGTGTAGACAGTAATTCTATTATTACATTACTTACGGATGCATCTCATCTCGTCAACCCACAGTATACATCCTTTTCCTATCATTTTCCCATGTGAATACAATTGTATTATCTGTGTACTGTGTACTTGTGCTAATACCACATTATTATGCCATACCATGTCACAAATGTGCAAACTTCAGTGCCAAATTCACAAAGTCTCTAATAAAAGAGATTTCGTTCCCAAGCCAGGAAGCTAGGAGAGGTTTATAGAGAAATGTCTTAAAAGTTTCTATGTAGTATATCCGGAGGGTCATTAACCATTTATGCCAATAAATATATACCACAAGGTGTGAATTAACGCGTATATACGCAAAATGAGAATATTCCTCAAATGAATCATCAAAACCAGAGCCACAGAAGAAACATAAAATTCAATGAATATATTTATG
>JAQFYC010007292.1:0-10709 GCA_034694165.1 Tomocerus mixtus
AATTTTAGTGGTCGCATAGGTCGCTTCACGATACGCTCAAATTCAAGTACGCTTTGACTCAAGACTTCGGCCTTATTTGACTCAAGACTTCGGCCTTATAGTTACTAGGTAGTTAGTATATTTATTATATGACATTTTCATAATAAAACAAAAGATTAATGGGCGCACCAGGGCAGGGGTAGCAAATACATTTTTTTCCTACTGCATTATATCATGGAGAATCTTAAAATTCAATCAATCTGAATGAGCCACTTAAATTAAGCTTAGCTATCAGGAAAAGAATGATTTTGTTTTTTGTGAATTTCGAACTACAGGTTGTTGAAAAGATTGTCTGGAAAAACATTAGAACCATTTTTGCGGGACAACTTTCGAATTTTTTTCTGACTCAGTTATAGAAATCCATTTTTAAATCGGGGAAGCATGTGTCCGAACATAATATCCTTGAGGGCACTTAATTAACTATTCAGCTAGGCATATGATATTCTGAAATGGCAAAATTTAATGTATAGGAGTTTACATTTGTGAACAGTACATTAAGTAGTATGAATCCACGTAGGAAGTTATATGTATGATGTATGGTTCTACCACCACGGTGTATATTTAAAATTAGAATCGCCTCGGGTCCACTAGTTGCCATATTTAAATGACTAAATAGGAGTTGTTTAAAATTGTTGTACTTTTTCGTGGGAGAGCGTTCTTCAAAGAGCGCATTACTTTTCGTGGGATGATTTTGAGGGACTACTGACTTTTGCGTGGGAATACCTTTGCATAATACCACGACAACTAATTACCAGCTAAATTGTGTTTTATTCGGTACTGACTGTACTAGTGTAGAGGTTCTAGAGCTATTATTCTACTCAATCTAACAAAACTAGTAAATACTGTCGCTTTAAAAACGAATGGCAACTTAAGGTTAGATTGTGATGGGCATTGTGAGACTATGAAAATTAATGTAAACTTCGGGGAACAATTCAGCTCTTATAATTATGAATCGATTTCTTTCAAAAATTCTACAAAAATAGTTCATAGCATTATCTAGAACTAATGCATGCCAAATTTATTTTGTGACTTCTTAGTCAAAAACACCGACAACTTTGAAGTTTAAATAAAAGTTTAAGGCTCTCGGCAACTTCTAGATAATGCTGTGGACTATTTTAGTAGTTAAAAGAAATCGATTCATAATTGCGAGCTGAAATTTTCCCCGAAGTTTACATCCCTTTCCTTAGTCTCTCAATGACCATAACAAGCCAACCTTAATGGCATGAGGTATTCTTACTTCGTCCGTACATAATATTCACAATAATATTTTAGATTGTATATAGTCACAATAAGAGTAAAAACAAGAAAGTATCTCGTTCGTTCTAACCTAACCATCCTCTATTCTAATAATCATGTAATTTGAGCGAAGACATTTTTCCATTCCACTCCATTTCTTGGTTGTAATTTTATCATACATAGCCTAATCAACTACAATCTACATGATCACTTTTTAATTCCAGTGAACTTCATTAATTTTTGTATAGGCGATATCTTAATATATATTTACGTACATTTATTTACTAATTTGACTACGCACTAAAGTATTGTAAAGAATCCCTCAGAAAGGAAAGAATACTCCGGAGAACTGAAGGTAACAAAGTCATTTACATATATTCATAATTTGCTTTTCGAGATACGATAAAATGTATACTAAAGGACAAAGCTAGGACAGCGAGAAAATCGTAATATTTTATACTTTATCCGCGGTCTCAGGGCAGAAAGTGTCTAGACTTACGCGTAATTAGTTTGTTTAAATCGGTCTTTAGTTCTTTCAGCAATACAACAGACAACAGAGGAATACCATTTGGTATAAAAATGTGTGTGGTACCTTTCAGTCTTTTATTTTTGCAATTAATCGGTTTTCAGTTAACATTTGTGTTTATTGTATTAAATTACTCATAATAATAAGTACTCTTAAGTGGGCGCAGTTAATTTGTCACAAAAATAATAATGGCCATAAGTTGCTTAATTTTTACAAAACTTGGCCAGCCTTTAAGAAATTTTGGTCCTTGTAATTTCAGGGACAACCCAGATATGGCAATAATAGAAATAACTAATCAGGACATTTCGGAAAAAGAGAAAGTGGTTCGGGAGTGTAATTTCGAAGTGAAAGATCAGGCTAGGAATTCGCCAAATCTGGTGGCTATGGGAATTAACAGGGTCTGGATAGATGCGTGCTCAGAAGATTCTTGGAAACAGAAGAGGGATGGGAACCCATGGTTAATTCCAGACGGCTTCGATGACAAAATGAAAGCCTATCATAAAGCTGTCAAGGATTATGAAGATTTACTTGACAAACAACTGGCCCAAATGAAGACCCGAAGATTGACAGAAATGAAACAAAGACTGGAAAGAATCTAAAATGAAACTCCGTAATTTACATCATCATTTTCTCCTAAATACATATAATTATTCAAAAAAAATTAAACTATCATAAAATTATTAATTTGAAAGATATTATATGCAAAGGCATTTAAAATTCGTTCCATATTAAAATAATATATCTTATTGGGAAATTGTTAAAATACAATGCAATGTCTTCTACTGTTGTTATAAAGTCTGCAATACCTTTCAACATTTCAAATTATTTTTCAAAAACTATCTTCACAGTTCGTTTGATTGAACTTTTGATTCTGTAAATGTGCAAGCACGTCAAACTGTTCAGCTTATCAAAATTATACAAAATACGACCGGAGTGAATGAATTCTTGTGAACATAAACATAATTTAAAATTAAACTAATAAGCATAGGGAATTACTGGCTGAAAATATTTGTTATTATTGGTCTATGTAATTGAAAAATAATACTTATTAATTGCTTCTCCAAACCCAAAAGTTTGTAGTCTCATTCTTAATTCGAAATTACAGTAAAACAATAATTGCAATGTTAAATCTGGACCTATACTAAACTCAACACCTGAGATTGCACTTTTCTATAAACTTTTGTTAATTGTTAACTCTAAAATTAAATGGTCTCCCTTCAATAAATACCCATCGTTGACAGACTGATACATTTGTCTTCATTGTCCATCCAGCATTTCTTATCTAAATAGATAAAAACTAAACAGATAATCTATAATCATCAGGCCAAAGTACAATTAGATAAATTTTATAATTGTATCTTCAAGTTACCTCGTTATTTACAGTCAGTTAGGTCCAGTCAGCTCCAAGGAACTCATATATATTCACATTGCATCTTAGTTTTTATATTTTTAAATTGTAAATTCATCATGGATTGCTGTTGCTGTTTATCAAGCTGGCTTATTGCCGTTGTCCTAATTATTGGATCGATATTATTCTTTGCTAAAAAGGATCCATCCAAAATTGCCGGAGTCTACTGTCAACCTGGAAAATTTTACTGGCTTAAAGTTGTATTTTTCTATTTGCTAATGAATTTGAGAAAAGTAAGGATTCGAATACAATATTTGCATGGATAAAAAGTATATTTTTCATTGTTTATGGCTTACTAAGTTTTACATCATTGTTAATTAGTGGAAAGACTCGAGAGACCAAAATAAAATTAAAGATCACACAAGACTTGAAACTTATGATGCTGGATATGGAAGCAAGTCGAAGAGTTCTCCAGCAGAAATGGAAAAAGTGCAACCCCTTTCCGACCATTTCCAAGCAATAGACGCTATATACTTTAATGGGGCTAATAAGGAAGGATTTAGTATCATTTCAGGTTTGCAATTCCAGATTTTGTCGAAAATAACCTTTAATTAGTAAAGATTATCAGGGCTGCGCTAGCTAATAGTATATGCCAAAAATATGCTTTACTGAATATTTCTTCGAATAATATAAAAATTATTTCCCAATTTGTAATTATATTACTTATTTATGGTGGTGATTTTTATTTATCCAGGAACTGCAAGGCGACCACACGGAGTTGTAAATGGATTTCTTATTTTTAGGTTGGAGTTTCACTTTTAACCTAGTTTCTTAATTGTACTTATTTTTTTTGCATAAACACATCCATTCATTTTGTATATCAATGTAGGATTCCAGTTATTGGAACATTGGTGACTCCCAAATTTCCTGATACAACTTTATTCGGTGGAACTGAAGAGTCTTTCGGGGCTGAAGGAATTTCCTACAAACCTGTCGTGCCTATGAAACACTGGAAATTGGAATATAATGGAAATCTTAAGTGAATAACTATTACAGTTAATTATTTGTGGAAAAGTTTGAAACACTTGTGTATTCATTCCCATATATTTGTATTTTACATAGGAAACATGGAGAGGAATCAAAACAATACTCAGTAAAATTAAATGCAGACTGGAAAAGTGATTTAGCCTTTTTTGATTTCGATCATATGGTTCCTGCATGGACAATGGCCCGTGCAATTGCAAAAGAACCTTGGAGTCGGGAATATTTTGAAACTTTGAAAAGGTTTAATCATTTTGGACCTTTATTTCATTAAATTCTCAAATATAATTTAGTTGCAGTGATAACTAATTACCCTTTATATAATTTCGATGATTCAGCGCTCATCAAACTCACTACGAGCAGCATGGTAATCTCAAAGGTCAAATTGAAGTGGATGGACAGGTGTACAAATTTGATATGCCTTCCATGAGAGATCACAGTTATGGTAAATGCAAAATTCATGACCATTCTTATCTGAGTAACTATATTTCAAGTTTTAACCTCCTTTGTATTTGGCAGCTGTGAAACGAGATTGGAAACTCCTTCACAGATACATATTCCACATGTTTAGCTTAAGCGATGGACGTCGATTTGACATCGGATTCGTGTGTCAGCCGGTCACCTGCTCACAGTAAGTTATCTGACAATTTTGAATTATCTAATTAATTAATGTACTAAAACAATAGATTACCACTTAAAATCATTTACAATAAGTCCAGTAATTATGGTCCAAACTCTTAAATATTTGTTCTTGTAATTTTGTAATCAACAACAAATGCATAAAAATTGTCAAAATGTCCAAAATATGCAGAAAAAATATTTAAATAAATTGTGTATCGTATTTGGGTTTATTGAAACTAAATACCTGAAAACTTAATCTCAATAGTATTTGCCCATAGCATAATTTCCTATTCTTATAACTTATAAATAGATTACAAAAGTCTTAAAACATATTTAATTTTCTTAGGTTAGAATTGGGCTACATGTACGACCACGACGGCTCTCTTTACGGATTAGAATTTGTGGACCTTCCTTTGTACAATCTTGGTGAAAATGGACACCCACCTCAAGATTATGGAATGATAGTAAAGGCAACAAATGGCAAAACGTACTACATCCAAGTCCAAGTTTTGGAGACACAGGAATTGCACATTGGCTGGGAATGGGAAGCGAGGATTGTTGAAAGAAGATGCAAATTCACAGTAGACGGTGTTGATGGAATTGGAATTTCAGAGTGTCAATACAGACACACTGGAGGGAGACCTGAAATTTATTCCAAAAATGATCCGGAATGGGTCAAAACTGTAAAAACCACTTAAGAAATTATTTCCCATGTAACTTGAGCAGTTGAGCTACTGAAATCTTTTATTTGTGGTCAATTATCATATCATACATATTGCAATTTTGGCAACAATCTTTTCTGACATAATTTTGTCGCTTCCCAAATTATTCCACGTAAATAGTAACAATTCTTTTATTTAATTATGTGAAAAATTTGTATACATTTCAAAATTAAAACCATCTTCATGATAAGCTTACCAAAAGTTTTAACTTTAGCTTTGTTTATTAAGTTGTTGAGTAAACCTATTTAAAAGAATGCGTCTGTCCGTCTGCCTATGTTACGTTCTTCCGCACGTTTGCTTAAAAACGCATCGAGAAAACTTTCGTGAAACTTTCTGGACCAGTTCCTGGGGCATTAACTGGGAGATCCTATCAGAAGATGGGTTAAATCTGTAAATTTTTAAATATCAATAAATAAAGTGGGGTATCATTTGAAAACTGAAGACTCCAGGAATTCAAATATGTGTTAATGAACCCCAAACGTGGGGCACTGGGTTATCTCAGGAGAATTCAATATTAAATGCTTTATAGGTCATTTAAACTATTTTAATTAATGAAACTGGTACTTTTTAGTGGCATTAGCTCAACCACTTGGCTACATCTGTTATGCAATGGTTTATTTATAGTGCAAATTGAGCTTTTGATATAAAACACACTGTCTATACAAAAATGTACTCACTGACCTATCTATAAGTGTAGGTAATATAAATAAATGTACATACATACATTGTACATTAAAAAGCTCAATGAGAACTAGTACGAATCATTTCCTTAGATAATTTTGTACATACACGTACTTATATGATAACCTAAACCACTAACAACAAATTGTGTAACTCATTGTCCGTGTCCATCTATTACGTACCGTACACACAAATAGTAGGCACATAAGCAGTTACAGTCACACAAATAATATTTGATATACTTTATCTACGTATATAGATATACAATTCCATCAAATTATTGCTACGTTGGTAGTAACAATTTCATAGCAAAAGTAAGTAACTAATTGGATCTTGGCGAATTAGATTGCAAATAAGTGTACTTGAACCTGTATAGCTGCAAATAATACACGAACAACAACGTAGACAGCTATCTCAATCCTTAAAATGTAACTTTTACAGTTGGGTGCACAACATAACAAATTAAGATGTCTGTATTCTGTATAATATTTATTTATAATCATACGTACAATATAACATCTTTATATTGCCTATTACGCTTAATGCTTCAGTATATTGCAATTAACTATAAATACATTTTGTTTATGTTTAGATATACTATTTAACTACTCCATAATTGTAGAGTTTTTGAAAACAGTTGTAATTTATTACATATATATTATTTGGAAAGGGTTAATTTGTTTGTAAAATTATTTTTCCCAGTCCTGCACGTGTTTATTCAGCATTTATTGGGATTCTTGTACATTTTATTATGGAAGGGAAGAATATGCATGCCGAAGAAGGCAAGAGGCCAAGCTGGAAGTCATTAGAACGGAAACAGGACATGACATGACTCTGACCCTAAAGAAATTGAAAGTATAACGTTGTTTTGAGCACAGCACAACAAATAAGGCATATTCTTATCCATAGATGTACATCTTGTTACATGGCATGACCTAGTACAACCTTAAAAAATTTATGTTGTATTATTTTTACATTGCTATTGTATCCTACTATTCCGTTAACCCATCAATTCCATCCACCAACTACTTAGACTGTGAATTGCAGTATATAGGTATGGTCTGGTAAAATATCAATACTACAATTAGTACTAATTACTCAGGTGTGTTAAAGACAGGATATGTAACTACAATTCTTGGCAAATAATATCATTACTACTATAACTTTATAAAATCTAGGCAAAACTATTCCCAATACAAGTGTCAATACCCACAACTACACACAACGTAAAACTCCACACATATAGTGCAGATACATACCTAATTAATTAAATATACACAAAATATTTTTGGAAACTAGAGCAAAATCCACAACATGCGTATATATGTATACCCTGCTACTTCTCAATTGTCACATTGTAATTACCGAATGAATTAATGGTTTAAATGGTAATTCAAATTATATAGCAGCCAATATACCTAAATAGTACATATACTTATTAGATTTTCATGCTTTTCAATTAAAAACTTATTACAGGTATATTAGTACATCTATTACATATCCGTCCTTTGGTTCAGTAATTACTAATTATAGATACAAAGTGTACTGCTGTAATCTGATACTAATAATCTAAAATCTATTGAAGTTACCTATAAGATAATATTGTAAAGGTTTGATAGAGTCGAGTGGTACCAAAGTAGGTACCTTACCTATCTGTAATGTAATTTCTTGCTAATATAATACTTTGGTCACTCTAAATGGCTTTAGCTATCTGAATCTAAAGAGTAAAGACTAGCTGATTAAACTGATAGCTCGAAATACTATATTGTAGTCTTGTCTATAAAATATATCGATAGTTCAATTTCTTGCTATTACAATGTAGTATGTGTATTAGCTTGCTTACAATAATATGCTAGACTTTATATCTATAATATTCCTTCTATTTTCAGGATATCTTTAATACAAAGCTATATTCCTTTAACATAACATAATAAAATAAAATAAGTAGCACTATTTACCTAAATACACAGAGTATCCTATGTTTACAATTTTCGCTTGAATGCCCAACAGATACTGTTTTCTAATACTGGTTGCAATTTTTGTGTCACTTTATATTAACTACATTATTTCTCTATTTCTCTACCTTTGGTAGGTACAGGATGAGAAAAACATAGCGAAGTGGTCCCATCGTGGTAAATATGCCATAATAAATGAAAATGAGAATGATTAAGTGAAGTGAATGCATTTTGATGCTTACTATAAACTATGTTACACGTTTTGTTCTTAATCCTGTACTGTAGGTACTATTAGTAACTACTACTGCATTGCTACTAAAATAGGAATGCATAATATGGTAAAAACTAGTATATAGGTAACAATATATAGGCTAATAGTTGAAATGAACATAAAAAGACATGTCATGACGTTTGTTCAGCAATTTCCACACTTGCACGAACAAAAGATGATATTCTAAGGTTTCCACATGCATCTTGATTGCATTTTACATACCTTTACATTGTATGCACACTTTAAAGTGTAAAAGGTTTAATAATTCACTTTTCTTTATACAAGTTCCCTATCCTATGTCCATATTTTACACAAGTGTGTATTTGTACTGATTAGTCCCTTCTCCTTACTTAACTTAACTTGTCCTCAACACGGTTAGCTATATTATTACACTGGCTGTGTTAACTATTAACCCAATCTTTGTAAATGTTGAATAAAATCGTTAAATTGCTCAACTTCTTTCCAAATAGAGACAATTGAGTTTTAAACAGAGAAGAGAGAAGAACGCTCAAAATAAATATTAAATATCCATTTTTTAAAAAGTGCTTCCTCAACTAACCTTGACAAAGTAAACCCTTATAAAATTTAATCTTAAATAATTGGAATTTTAGAATTAGAATCTTTGCTAGTTTGCAATCAAAATTTTCTGAGAGAATTTGTAACAATTTTGAATTCTATTCGTGGTTTATTTATTTGTGGTTTATGAAATTTTATTTTTGAGTTTGAGTTAAGTTATTATTGTATGGGTTTTGCTGTGTCGTGCAAAAACGTTAATTGTCTTGCTCACGCATTAATGTTTAAGGTGTCCCTAATAATTGGGTGGTTTAGTTTGTGTTTGATATTTGAGAGAATTTTTTGCTTAATTGTCGTCATTGTTTTTGTTCCTTCGAACATCGAAGCGTGAGCGTGACTAATTTACAATTGCAGGGTGTGCACTTTAAAATTGTAAGGTTTAAGTTTCTTTGTTCTTAGAGTTTCTGCATTTGACTTGGAGCAATTGCAACGAAAGATGATGTCTCAATTAGTGGTCCTGGCCGTTGTCCTCGTATCGTGTGTTGTTAATGGAGCTGTAATCTCTGATCCAAGTAAAAATTTAAATACTAAAGCACTGATATCTTATACATAATTGTTGAAGTAATATGGGCTATTCCAAGGTGGGGAGAATGTTAATTAATTCTACATAGTAATCAAATTATTTTCTTTTTTAAAATAAAATATGGTAATTCTAAGAAATGGATTTTTCAGAAGAAAATTCTGCGATAGAGACTTACATGATTAAGACACTGGAAAAATTTCGTGGGGATATCAATGGAGGAAAGCAAGTTTTAGGATACCCTTCATTAGACCCTATGGAATTAAGCAAGTTCAACTATTCTTTAACAAATAACCCAATCGGATTCAGAATCGATATCGGATTTAACGTATGAATTCTTATCAAAATATATTATATTATATAATATTAAAGTATTATATTTGTATATTAAATAAACTATTAAAATATTAATTTTATGAATTGCAGAATGGAACCTTATCTGGAATTTCCAACAGTGAGATTTCAGCAGTAAGTTTTGATAGCAGCGAAAATAAGATAAAGGCTAAAATGATGTTCCCAACTATTCAGGTAATTATTGCCATCATTCTCCTAATTTTTGCTTAAAATATTCAAAGATAGTGTTGATAACCATAACTATGTAGCAGATAAATAAGCTAATTTAAAATGCCAACATTTTTCTTGAACGAAATTCGCAAAATAATTTTAGTTTACTAGTGAATTTATTTGCAATTATTTTTTGTAGTACTACGGTTGAATTTAATTTTCACAAATTATATCAATCAAAGCCCGCAAAACATTTTGACTACATTTTTATTCCAAGTAATGGAAAATATTTGGGTTTTTGGCATTTTACATGCATTTCAATGATAATTGAAAAATTCATTGTAGTACATTTAAATATTCAAAAAATAAATTATTTAAAATTAGATGCCTTCCTAAGTAGACGTCTAGTGTGCCTATAATTACTTTTTGCAAACTTTACATCAGGGCCCGATTATATCAGTCACCTTACTTGAAATGAAAAAATAATGTATGAGAAGGAAAGCACATGGATAATTGACAATTAACGGTTTTAATGGCATTGGGCCCATTTAGCACTGTGTATACCTGTACTTACTAGTTAAAAACAAGTGCAAGTGTTATATAATAAATAATAACAATTCCTACATAATTATAAGTAATTTTAATTTTTCAGATGAAGGCCACTTACGCTAT